>PVLC010042296.1:0-12985 GCA_004027655.1 Graphiurus murinus
CCTTTGCCATTTAGCAGAGCCTAATAAAGGGAGAGGCAGCCTATAATTATTGCCACATTCTATTTATTGGAAGCAAGTTAGAACACTGCAAGCAACAACAAAACAGCAAGTTACAAGTTCTGTTCACATTCCGGGAAGGAGAACTACACCATAGGAGTGTGACTCCTTGGGGGTCACCTTAGGGTATTTCTGCCATCGATGTACCATGTGTTTTGGATACGGTTGGAAGAAACATTAGCTTTTAAAGAGTGTTATCTTATTTCATTTATTTTAAATATACTTTTGTTGGTGCATTGTAATTATACTTAATAATGAAATTCAGAGGGATAGGGACATGCACACAGCACTTGATGAGCTTCCTCCTGCATCCTACCCTAACCCCTCCCTTCCCCATACATGTTTTTGAAACTGTAAAAGGAATTAATGTTACTAGTTGAAGACTAAGGGATAAAATGTAATTTTAAAAAATTTTATGTTTATTATTATTTTTTTATGTGTGTGATACTGGGGATTGAACTCAGAGGCATTCTGCCTCCGAGCTACACCCCCAACCCTATTTCTTATTCTTTATTTTGAAACCAGAGTCTCACTAAATTGTGGAGGGCCTCACTGGCAGTGAACCTTCGATCCTCCTGTCTCAGCCTCCCAAGTACTGGGATTACAAGTGCGCACCCCCCACGCCTGGCTTATATTTACTTATTTTTTTAAAAAAAGGACTTGCACTAGAAATATCTCTTCCCTAAAAGAGTGTATCATTTAGTGCTTTTTCCTTGAAATTGTCTCTCCTTTTGGCTACTGAGTCATTACTCTTTGCTGATTCTCCTATCTCTTGACCCACTCATTCATTTGCACTTCCTCCACCCTCCCTGCCTGTGTGTTTCTGAAATGCCACATCTCTAACCTGACAATTCCCTTTGTCCGCTCACCTCGAGAATAGCTGGAAGTCTAATGCTCACCAGACCACTTACTTCCTGAACACAGTGGTGTGGAAACACATAATCATGATGTAATTGTGACCCTGCAGATAAGCCAGCAGCTCTGTTGGGGCGAGGGTGTAATCTGAGTGTCTGCAGAGTGGCCTGTGGGTGACAGATATTAGACTGGATCTCCCTGTGAAAATACAAATGAATTCTTTTTGGTCTATAAAAGACATGATGGTCCGTTTCATGTAGGGTGTTTTTTTAAATATCCAAATAACAGTGTTATAAATCGTCTTAAAGACATGTGCAAAGTATATGCCTGTGTTTATTTATACTTCACCTTGTATAGCACAAGGACTTATTTAAGACAGCTTAAAAAGTTGCATCCAGTTCAGAGGACAAAGTTGAATTTAAAAAGAAGCAAGAAAAAGGAGGAAGGGAGAAATGAATGTAAGAAAGTAACCTGGAGTCAGGTAGAGAAATGCTTTGTAGCAGTTAATGCAGATGTAGACACAATTGGATTCATGACTTTGTGGCTGTAAGTTTAGTCAGGAGAAATAGCCCTTTTGTGTGCCAAGCCCAGAGAGAGATTTCTCCTATATATGTCCTATCTTTAATAGACATATCACCCTGGCAGGATGTGCTAGGCCATTCAACATCGTTTGCAGAGCATGCAGGGCCATGTCCTATAAGGTCATTTTGTATTCTCTAATAAAGG
The DNA here is from genome assembly GCA_004027655.1 of Graphiurus murinus. Classification (NCBI taxonomy): domain Eukaryota; kingdom Metazoa; phylum Chordata; class Mammalia; order Rodentia; family Gliridae; genus Graphiurus; species Graphiurus murinus. The sequence goes on from PVLC010042296.1 coordinate 1,639, forward strand.
CTGGTGGCCTGGGATCAAAGTGTAGTTCAGTAAAAGCATTTCTAAGGTGATTAAGAGATACAGCTTAGTCACTTGACTTTCTAATACTGTGTATTGGTTGCCTTAATTAGGAATCATGTTTAGCATAGTCTTTCTTTCTTTTTTTTTTTAACTTATTGCCCTGGCTCCCAAAATTTTAAGAAAATATCAAAGTTTTTTTTTTCCAATATCATAATTTGTGTTTTGAAAAGAAGTTTTATTGTCCAACTGTAAAGTTGTTAACAAAAAATGATCACACCCAGAGCTAATTATTCTGCCATAACTTCCCCAACAGCCTTTAAAAAAAATCTTTATTTTGGCTTATCTGAAAGAATACATTTTATAATATACCACGTGTATTATAATTATTTTTTTTTGTTTTCCGCCAGATTATTGTTATTGGTAACATCTGGACACACTTTAAAAATTATTTTTAATTATATGTAAAATATTTGAGGTCAGTGGAGTTTTTTGGAGAGGTGGGCAATTAAAATTCTCTAGAGAAAACTCGAGCTTAAAAAGACACCTGCCTCATTAGGACACTCTTCCACATCAGCTAGAAGGAAAGGCAAGGAGAGGGAGAACCCACAGCTAATCCAAGGGTCACTGCATGATCATAATGGGTTTCCTGTAGAGCAAGGGACTAGTTGATTTAGCTCTCCTGGCTCTGATCCCAATGGCTGCATGCTGTATTTATTATTCACTCATCCCCAGTTATAAAAGTAAGTCACATCCTATGTCAATGTTTTATAATATATAGAAACATTGAAATGAGAATAGAAAAGTGACCTTAATTTCCTCATTTGAAAAACAGAGATAGTAGGATTGCCTGTCTCCTCAGATTCTGACAAGGGCTGCATGAAAAGTACATGAGTATATTCAGTGAGCTTAGCACTGTGCAAAGCATATGGCAGAGCCATAATAGATGCTGGCTATTACGTGTGTGTCTCCTTACACACACAGTAGTCTATAGTAGTGCTGTGAAATTGATATCATATCAGTGCAGCTTCCTTTATTCTTGAAATTTAAAACCTAACATTTGATCAGAGGGTGATATCATTCTATACTGACCTGTTTGCTTGATTTGGGTCATTCATGTTGTTATCATGATTTTGAAATTGATAATTTGATAATTTATTAAAGAGTTATATTGGTAGACAATCAGCAACAATCAGCAGGGAGAAAGAAAAGAAGGTAATTTATTCTATTTCTCTTCTTTCTCAGGGAAGTCAGTTATTTTCTCACTGATGATACTTATGGAAAAATAAGCTAAATATATATCTTTAGAGATAAAATATCTAAGGACTCCAAAATGTTCATATTCTTTTACACCTTTGTACTTCTAAGAATTTAGTTTAAGCAAAAGGTATACAAAGAGATGTATGGTTATATGTATATGTACATATACATATATGCCTACATTTTGTATAAGATGCTAACAGATTGGATTCCAAAGATAGAATTACAAATTTTTATTGTATACTACATATTTCAAATGTTCTACCATATATATTTATTATATTCATGATCACAAAATACTGTTTTTAAATAAAAGGAGGTAAAGAAAAACTAAAATCATAAGTACAGGTTAAGCTGGGCAGAGTGGTGCACGCCTGCAATCTCAAGTACTTGGGAGGCCGAGACAGGAGGATTGCAGGTTTGAGAACAGCCTCAGCAAGTAGTGAGTGAGACTCTCAGCAACCAAATGAGACCCTGTTTCAAAATTTAAAAAAAAAATAGGACTGGGGGTTTAGATGGGAGGTAGAATGCCCCTGAGTTCAATCCCCAGCACCACACAAATACATACATACATACATACCTACATACATACACACACGTTAAGAATACAATCCATGCAAGGAGTTTAGAAACAGTTTAAAGTACCTTTGAAGATAACCTCCACCTCCTAAACGAGGGCCCTCTCTTGCAAGTCAGTGCAGCTTGCACAGAAGGGCACTTACCATCCTTCTGATCACTGAATTCTGTCATTTTTTGTTTTCAACTTTTGAGATCTGTTTCCCTCAAGTTCTTAGGTGAAACATGCAGTTAGAACTACAGATAGTGTCCATTTTTAAGAATGGAATTAGCCGAAGAGCTCAAATGTTCACTTTTAAGAAGGAGAAGTGAAACCCAGAAGTACCCTCTCAGCAAGCAAAATAAAAGACGCTTTCCCCTGAGTCTTTGGTGAATAAAGGAAGTGGGAAGAGATGAGGGAGGAGTCCTCTCTCTGTGCACTCCGGTAGGCATCTTCCATGCAAGTATCAGCCTGTGGATAAGACTGCCAGTCTGGGCAAAGAAGGAAATGGAGTTATTCTCACAGCCAGAATTGGTCTAGAAGTTTGTAGAGCACATTTATTAAAGATGTTTGTGTCCATGGTGATAAAAACTAGGGAGACAGCTACAGAAGATGACACCAGAGGACTTGATTCGGATCACGCAAGTCCTGGAGTCTGATGGTTCTTGGGTATGGGTTGCTTTCTCTTGGGAGGAGGTGGCTTTTGAGGGGTTGACATCCCAATTGGGAAGGAAACAAGGGAAAAACAGCACCGGGGAAATCCTTTTTGTTCTGAATCTTCTGCCAAAGGTAAAGGGGCACTGAGACTTCTCAAACTTAGGTGTGTCTTGTTAGTCACAATTTAGTGACAATCAGCCCTCCTGTGGAGGAATAAAGCAGGTGCCCAGTGAAACTTCTTACTTATTGTCTCCACTTGCAGCATCTTCTCCTTCTTCTACATCCTGCAATATAGTCACTTTGATCTTCCTAACCAATAATTTAAGTGGAGCCCCACTGCCTAAGAAGGAAAGCTGAAGTCTCCTGTCCTTATATTCTCAGTGGCCAGATGTGGTGGCGCATGCTTGTAATCCCAGTACTTGGGAGGCTGAAAGCAGAGGATCCAGGTTCACAGCCAGCCTCAGCTACTTAGCGAGGTGTTCTGCAACTTAGTGAGACCCTGTTTCAAAATAAAGAATAAAAATAGGCCTGGGGGTGTAGCTTGGAGGTAGAATGCCCCTGGGTTCAATCCCCAGTACTGTAACCCCCCCCCCCAAAAAAAAAAACAAAAACAAACAAGAAACATATTGCAGGCTGGCCTACAGCCTTACACTGTGCTTCATTCAAAATGAGCTTATTGTTCCTTGAGCATATTGTAAGGCTTATCTGCTGATCTACGATAATTATTACAGTTTTGTAGCATCTAAAGCTAAAAATGGACATGCTCATTAAAATAGAGCTTAATAGGTATTAAAACCTTTCATTAATACTTTTGTAGAAATTTGACAAAGATTTATAGAATCAAATATGTGTATGTATAATAGGTTGGTACTGTTTTCATTTTTACAACCACATTGACACATAGATATATAGGTAGGTAGCTAGATAGCTATATAGATGGGTATACAGATGGCTATATCAATAGATGGGTACTTACATAAATGGATAAATATATAGGTAGGTAGATAGATGATGGATGGCACCTATTATGTCAGATAAATTCCTAGGTCAAAGAATATAATGGAAGATCTAGATTTGAACACAGATCCAATTTGAATGGTTGCTTGACAAACCAGCTGATTTCCATTGTAGGTTTCTCATCTGGGAAACAGCAGAAATGATCTGACTTCAGATGCTACACTGAAGCATAAATGACAGATATCTACCATGGAGTCCTGACGCAATGCCTGTTGGCCTCCTTGCCTCTTTCCTATGCCAGAATTTCCCAAGGTTGAAAAATCCCTGGTTGACCAGTTGTTCAGTCCATCCAAGGTCAACTTTTAAACTCACTGAGATGGTCCCGAGAGAGGCAAGATTAGCACCAGGGTTAAGTGCAGGGGACACTTCTCGTCTGGAAAGTAAATGAGGAAGAACAGAGCGTCCTGGTGACAATTTGGGGTGGAATCTCCAGCCCTTCTCCCTGCACACAGTTTGGAGTAAAGAAAGCATAGTGATATTGAGATACTGTCTTCAGCAAGAGACAGATGGCTGTATTTTAGTAGTTGGTTCAAATTTAGACTATGCCAGCTTCTAGAGTTGGTGAAAGCCTGAATAGCCAAACACTAGCTCCATTCATCAAATTTCATTGCTCTCTGAATGATGAATATATAAAGATGAGTTTTATTGTGAAAAGAGAAGCTCGTTTAAGTTTTCCTCTTTTTCAAAAAGAAAAAAAAATGAGAACTCTATAATCAGCAAAAAAGATCTTTCAACCTAATAAATTTCCTTTTTTAAAAAAGTCATTGAATGGTAAGTTTTTCTTCACAGTTTTTATATTCTATGTCTGGATTTGGGATGAGATATTTACATTTGTAAAGGAGTCGGACTTGCCTTTGAGGGTGGAGAATCCTGGCAATGTCCAAATTCCCAAGCTTCAAGGCTCCATGATAGGAAGTTCTCATCATCTGATGGAAAGGGTCACAGCAAAGAGACCTGGCCTTCTGGGTGGTCAGAAGTAGGGTGCGTTTGGAGAGAAGCTGTGTTTTTGTTTTTGTTTTTGTTTTTCCATTTTCTGTTTCTATTTGAGAGCTGTGATCTATGCCTTTCTTTCAGCTTTGCTCTTTTACTTCCTTTCTCCCTTTTGCAGACTTTCCAACTGTTCACCTCCTCCATCACTAAGTTTTTCTGCCTGTTATGTTTTCTTTAGACCGGCATCATCTCCCTAGGCTTTCTGCTTTCTGCCTGCTTCTTAAAACAGAAATCCAGCCCTTCTGTGTATTGTAAGTTTTAATTCAGCTTTCAGTTGAGAAACAGAAGGCAATAGGAACATGGGGAAGGTCAAGAAGGTTTCAGTAACTTCCAAACTTTGATCACCCTAGTGGTCTGGTCAATAGTTCAATGGAAACTGGGTTGGAAAAGTGTAACCTCTAGCTTCAATATTATAATTTTCTTATGAAAAATTTCCACTTTAGCTTTTCCCTAAAATTAGAAAAGGGGTGTGTGTGTTGCTTAAGAACAAGTCTTTTTTTGGTATAAAAATGTTAAAACAATTAAATTGACGTAAATCAAAATCGCAAATATCCTTTGACTAGCACACCATCTTTCTACTCTCTGTAGTTCTTGTATTTTAAGTCTGCTTCATTCTCTAAATTATTATTGGGAATATTTATTTTCTTTCACTGTGAAGTTAATATATCATGGGTACAGATAAATTAGGAAATATTGAAAGTCAAAGAAATAAAATAGTCATCTGCAGTACCATCACATAGAGATAATAATGCAGCTTTTACTGAGAACATTTTTTGTTGTCTGGACATGTGAATGACAGGAGAGAATATAGAGTTAGTGGATCAAAATGTTTTCTATAAACTCTTACAGATTGTGCTTTTCTGGACTCTGATTTGTTTTTTTCAATATGTCATAGCAAAAGCTGAGGTCAGCCTGATTATTCTTTCCTTATAGGTAACCTGTTAATTTTGGCCTAGATGATAGTGTGGTTATTTATTTATTGATTTTTTTTTTTTTTTTTTTTTTGTGGTACTAGGGATTGAACCCAGAGACATTCTACCTCTGAGCCCTGTTTTATTTTTTATTTGGAAACGGGGCCTTGCTAAGTTGCTGAGGGCCTCACTAAATTGCTGAGGCTATCCTTGAACCTTGTGACCCTTCTGTTTCAGCTTCCCAAGGTACTGGGATTATAGGCATGCACCACCACACCCAGCCTTCTTTATTGATCTTTATAGTTTTTTCTCTGCAAACTTTCTTCTACCAAAGATGCTGTTCCCTGGAAAACCAGGAGCTGTTGCCCTCACCTCACGATGCTCAGGGGATTCGAACCATCAGCGGTTGGGCTGGCCAGTTCTCCAGCACACCATTCAAGGTGGTTCTCCTCTTATTCTGTGTTAGTCCTACTTCCTTGCTACTCCTTCTTTCATGGCTCCAGGACATTATTGCAGGGACAGTATGTTATCAGAAACATGTATGTGACATCATGACCATCAAATTCTTAAATAAGATGTAGTCCCTTTTCAGATATGGAATCCTTTTCTCCTCTTTGCTAACATGACCCAATGCAATGGTTAACTTTTTCATATATGTGTTAACTTTTTGAATAGGTGGCTACATTGTAATACTGGAACATCTATAAACATTCAGGGAAATTACTCTTAATTTTTTAGAATTAATTTTTTAAATTATAAAATTAAAACATCTGAGCTCAGTTTGCCTCAATGAAGGCTTTCTTGCATAGATTCCCAAAGTGGGCAATACTGCCCCCTCTGGGGGGGCATTGGAACAATCCAGGATCCAGGTGAGTAGTAGGAGCCTCAGGTGTAAATGGGGGGCATCAAATAAAATAAGGGAGCAGTAGAAAATAGAAGTGCCAAGAAGGGGCAAAGCTGAGTAATTTTTCTTTTCTGAAAATGAGGCAGTAAGCCAATAAGTTTGGGAACCTGTACATAATTTTTAGAAACATCCTTTATCCTTAAGTTTACTTATATTATTATAGACAATTTGGTCTTATATATAAAATATATTATTCATATACTTCATATGATACATTTGTTATATGTTATGTTTGCTGAAAAAAAAGTTTTTTCTGGAAGAAAACAAGCCATTTTGAAAGTATTTCAAGAGCTGGTTGTCAACTCTAATAGTTCTGTTGGTATGAAGCACTTTATTTTGCTGAATATGAAAGTCAAACCCAAGAAAAATGTTTAAATATGAAAAAGTTCTACCGCAGAATGATTGGAATGTGTACTTTTCATTAGACAATTTTTTGAGGTGATCGTTTTAGTGTATGTTGGGTCAATATTAAAAAACAACAGATAAGCTTGCATTTTTAGCACAAGCTAACATTTTGAGATGATATTCTTAATGATTACATGCCTTTACTCAGAAGTTTGCTCCTAAGAAAAGAACATAGGGCTTGAAATAGCTTTTTAAAGAAAATCACTGTGTTGCAGTTAGAGTATACACATAGAGAAGTAAGATCTCATCCACATTACACAAAGAGGGGTTAGCATTCTCCAATCATAGAAAACACAGAAGGGGCCAGCTATGTAGCTATGTAGTCATGCGATTGATCCTAAAGTCAGAAACATAAACACTGAGGAATGTGGACTTCAGAGGTAACATTTGTCTTGTCTTTTGAACTTGATCTATTGTTTTATGCCATGACTCTAAGCTAACATCTTTTAAGTGCTTCACTTTGTATCCAAGACTATTGTTACCTCTGATAACAGAGTTTCTCACAAAAAATGTATTGACATATTCTTTTTATAAACAAAGAAACTGAGGCCCAGGATATTAACGCCAGGACACTCAGCCAGTAAGTAGACATACTGGAGCATTCTCGCCCAGGTACCCCTGATGGCAAAGCCCAACCTTGTACTGTGCTGGACCACATTCCTGAGTGATCCCATCTGCTTCTGTCTAGGAAAAATCATTCCTTCTTTCCCTAGAACATGGAGATTGAAGGAAATGTAGAGAGTCTTTGTAATCCTTACATGTTACTGATAATACCATGGAAGCCTTTTTACCTTTTTGGTAAATTTAAGACATTCATACCTATTTATAAATTGTAGTAAAGGCATGTTTTTCTTTTTTTTTTTTTTTTTGTGGTACTAGGGATTGAACTTAGGGGCATTCTACCTCCGAGCTATATCCCCAGCCCTATTTTTTATTCATTATTTTGAAACCGGGCCTCACTAAGTTGTGGAGTGCCTCACTAGGTAGCTGAGGCTGGCCTCGAACCCAGATCATCCGGTCTCAGCCTCCCGAATGCTGGGATTACAAGCAAGCGTGCGCCACCACGCCCGGCCTGCATATTTTTCTTTTAAGAGCACTTCTTTGTCTAATGTGGCACACTGCCCATAAATGATGTAGCACTTCCCAAAGGTAAATTGTCTTTGGATGCCATATGCAGACTTGGGATAGGATAGCATGGAGAGCTGAGTGAAGAAGTAGGCATATTGAGTGGTTGTACCATGATTGTATCAGCTAATTTTCATACAGTTCTTTTTGCCCTAGAGGTTTGATGCAGATGGATCTAAGGTGATCCTAAGTAAATAATTGGCTGTGCCTTGCTTAACTTCTGTTCCTTACCGCTGATAGAAAGAAATGAATAATTCCTCTCGGTAGAAATGGTCCATGCTCCATGAGTCTATGTTACATTGAAGTGTCTTCCTTTTCTCTGCCTCTCTCCTGTCTACTCTGGAAGCCATGAGAGCCTTGGGCATGTCATATGAGCCTTCAGTGTGGAAGCTTTCAGATTGTGGACTTCTTTGTTTCTTCATTTCCAGTGCACTTTTGGAGATTTCTCATTCATAAAGATTAACACAGAATGGATGGTAAAATTGGAGATTCATAATAATTTATAGAATTAGCACTAGAAATGGACCAAGTTATCATATAAACCTACCTCTCCAAGCATTCCTACTTCAAAGATGGAGAACCTGAGGTCAAGAAAGTTCTGGTGACCTACAGTTATAGAGATAGATCCAGTTCTGGACTTTCCCTTGAACTTTATGGTTTTATTTGCATGTAATCATGTAATGTGCAGAATCTCAGATATACAGGGATTTTAAGACTGTGTTTTGATTTTTCTATAGTAATTATTAGCATACCTACAGTATTCTTTTTAGTTGCTCTCTCATTATACTATATATATATATATAATTTATCACAATCTACAGATACCAACATTTATCAGTTTGAAGTGCAGAAGCCTTAATTTCACTTAAGTTCCTTTACCTTCCCACCCTTTAAATATAATTGTCATGAGTATCAGATGATATTCTAATGTTTGTTTCAATCATCTAATGGCTAATAAAGTTCGTGAGGAGGATCATCTATTATGTGTGGCCATATTCCTGCTCCTTTTGTTGTTCTTCGTTCTTTACTGAAGCTCCAAGATTCTTTCTTTTATCATCTCCTTTCTGTTTGAAAAAAAAAAATTAGCTGTTCTTTAAAGGCTGATTTACTCTCAATGAATTCATTTAGTTTTCCTTCATCTGAGAATGTCTTTATTTTCCCTTCATTCCTGGAGGATAGTATTTCTGGATATGGAATTTGAGGATGACGGTTCTTTATTTTGAACTCCTGGAAAATGTATTATTTCCTTCTAGCCTCCATGATTTCAGATGACAACTTTGCTTTTATTTGAATTAGTGTTCTTCTTATGAGTAATGTGTTTTTTCTCTCTGCATACATACAAGACTTTTTTTCTTGTATGTATGCAGAGAGAAATAACACATTCTGTTTTTTGCAGCTCTTAAAACATTAATTATGAAATGTCCTGGTGTTAATTTTTTGAGTTTATCCTGTTTAGTATTCATACAGCTTCTTGAATCTGTAGGCTTGTATTTTTTTCTTTTTGTCAAATTTGGAAAATTTTAAGTTATCATTTTTCCTAATTTTTTTTTAAAGCATACTGTCTTTCTTTCCTCCCCTTCTGGGATTCTGATGATATGAATGTTGGCTGCTTTTGTTATGATGTCACAAATATTGAGGCTCTGTTTTTCATCTGTTTTTTCTTTCCAAGTCAGATTGGATAAATTCTATAATTATGTTGATTTGTCTGCAGATTCACAGATTCTGTCCTCTGTCATTGTCAGTTTATTTATTGAATCCACTAAATTTATATTTGTTACTGTATTTTTTTCAGCTTTATAATTTCTTTCTAGTTTATTTTTTAAATTACTAATTCTTTCTTGATTTTGTTTTTCATTTGTTTCTAAATAATTTGTAATCTGCTTGCCAAAGCATGTTTATGATGGCTGCTTTAAAATCTTGTCAACAATTCTAATCATCTGATTTAATCTCAATTTTAGTGTAAGTTGGGGTCATTTCTCAATTTAGTTGTGAATTTCCTGGGTTTCAGTAAGATAGGTGACTTTTCATTGTATCTTGGACAGTTGGCTATCATGTTAGGAGACTTGTAGTCCTATTTATGTCTTTCCTTATAGCTGACAGCTATCCCACTTAGGTTTAGCACACAGGTTCTCTCCTAATTTTGTGGGCTGTGCTTCCAGTGACAATTATGTTTTCAGAGACTGTGGTATTGTCTTGGTCTGCTTGGTTTTTTGTTGTTGTTTTTTTTTTTTTAATCTGGGCCTGCTAGGACTTCTGTGGATCCTTTGGTGCTGCCTGGGGTGGGTGAAGGTGAGGAGTTCCGCTAGGTAGAGCCTCCTAATGCCTCTGGTGGGGGTGGGGGGAGATAAGCATTTGTTGAGCTGACTCTATCCTCAAGGATAATACTTCCCACAGGAAACCTTTTTTTTCTTGGTGGCAGGATCCCCATTGCTGGGGCTGCCAGCCACCTGCTGTCTGTCATTGGGAGAAAAGAGCTGTATGCTCCCTGAGTAGAGGGAGTGCCTTCCCTGGCCACTGGCCACATGTGCAGCAGGGATCACGATCCATCGTCCTTACCAGTGCTGACTTCAGGGGAACTGAGTCTGCATGGGCTGCCTGCTGCTGCTAGGTTGGGGATCTGGAGACACTGGGCCTGGGTTACACTCTGACACAATGGTCTTCCTTTAGTCCTGGGGTTCCTAACCAGTTCACCTTCCTCTTTCCACCTCTCGGAGTTCTTTTTGGTCCCTTATACTTTTTGCTTGTTTGTTTGGTACTAGGGATGGAATGCAAGGACATCTCCGGTCCTATTTTATGTTTTATTTTGAAACAGTCTTTTGCTAAGTTGCTCAGGCTGGCCTCTAACCTGTAGTCCTCCTGTCTCAGCCTCCCAAGTACTAGGATTACAAGCATGTGCCACCATGCCTGGCTGTTCTTTGTTGCTGTTTTTTTTCCCTGAGGTTTGTACTTAGCTGGAAGGAGCAGGGAAAAAATAGTCTACACTATCTTTTCTAGACTGGGTGTCTTACTCAGGGACTTTTTAAGACTATCTGTAATAGAAAAAAAAAATGAAATGTGTTTGATGAGTAGCTTCATTTCAGCAGAAAGTTCTCTTGTGAGTTTCTGTTTCTACCTCTCACAGTTCTTTGTAAACAAAGTTGTAAACAACGTGCGCTGCCCTCTCTCGCTTCCCTTCTCCTTCCTCCTACTCTACATTTGTGTAGCCTCCGTGGGCATCAGTGAGGGGGAAATCCCTGTGTCTTCAGGAGTGCAGAAGAAGGGTTAAATGGCAGCCTCAGTGTTGGTTCGCCACCCCCGTTGCTGTGGGAAGGTGAGTCAGCAAGTCTTCTGTCCTTGAGCCACAACTTCTCCTGCTACTTTCTTCCCAATGGCTCTGGTCAACCTCGCTGAGCTTCCCAAGCTTCAAATGGGCTTTTAAGGACAGTTAGTCAAACCTCATACATCAAACCCCAAAAGGGAAAGAGACCCTAAGTGTAACTGCTGTCCGGCTTATTTACTCATTGTCCCTCATCTCTTGCAGAAACA
>PVLC010042297.1:0-13008 GCA_004027655.1 Graphiurus murinus
GAAAACATTATGTTAAGTGAGATTAGTCAGTCACAAAGAGTTAAGAAGCATATGTTCTCCCTAATATGTGGATGCTAGGGAGAAGATGGGGCATAGGAGGGTCTCCAGATGAAATGGAGAGATCCTCGATAAGCAAAGAAGTTGATTTAATTGTAGTGGATGCATGGGGCAGAGGGACACCCTAAAGCACATGATGTACTTACACAATCATATCAAGGTCACTCACTGAAGTGAATCTGAGGGGGAGGGAGGGGGAGGGAATGGGGAGGGAATTGGGGAAGGGGTCAAATGAGAAGTGTGTGCAAATATGTTGTTAACAACTTGTACTTAACAAAGATGTATGCTATATTGCATGAATTACTACAATAAAAATAAAAAAAAAACCCAAGGGTGGGGGACCACCATCCCATGTTGTCCCGGTACTCCCGAGCCAGCCCCTCTCCAGGTGATAAAAAGGGATTGTAAGAGATCCCATCTCTCCCCCCGTCCCGCTGTACTCTCTGACACTTCCAAGGCGCGTATCTGTGCTTTTCTTGAATTAAAAATTTCTGCCTTTGTCCCTGACTAATACATGTTAAAATTCTTTTCACCACGGAAGCCAAGAACCCACAGAAGTTATTGTGCTGATCCATGACACCAGTACTTGGGAGTCTAAGGCAGGAGGATCACAGGTTTGAGACCAGCCTCAGAACCAAGGTATTTTTCCCTTTGGATTTTTCTAGAATTTCCTCATAACTCTTGGGAGGAGGCAGAGATGAAGAGGAAGCATAGAAACCTGAGCTTCTGGGCAATTTGGAAGGAGCACATTTATCTTTTGAGAACAGGTCTCAAATCCCAAGTATTTATCCCTTCAAATTTTCAATCTTCCTAATGCCACATTATTCTCCTCTTAAGCTAAAAACACAAAGTCAATGCCAAAGATGCTTGGGGGTGAGGTAGGTTGTAGTTTAGTGATTACTTAAAGCATCTGGTGTCAGGCAGGAAATCATCAATCTAGATCATCAGTTGAGGGGAAGCACCCACCCCATCTTCACCCAAATACCTGCATGTTCCTGCCTCGCCTTATCTATGGGGACTACAAAGGGAAACCTGGATTCAACCAGAGCAAGCAGGAGAGAAGAAATAATAGAAATATGAGCAGGAATCAAAGAAATTGAAACAGAAAAAGTAGATAAAATCAATGCAACAAAAGGCTGGCTCATTGAAAAAAAAAATCAATAGCAGCCAACATGGTGGTACACACCTGTGACCCCAGTACTTGGGAGGCTGAGACAGGAGGATCATAGGTTCCAGGCCAGCCTCAGCAAGTTAGTGAGACCCTCAGCAACTCAGCGAGACCCTGTTTCAAATTTAAAAAAAAAATAGGGCTGGGGGTCTAGCTCAGAGGTAAAATGCCTCTGGGTTCAACCCCCAGGATATGTATGTACAGTTGATAAACCCCCTACCAAGGTTAATAGTGATAGAATATACAAATCTCCAACATCAGAACAAAATGGGATCCTGCAGATTCTGAAACTATTGAAGAGAAAATAAGGAGCTATTATGAATAAGTTTATTCAGATAAATTCAAGAACATGGACAAGATGGGCTCACTCTTCAAAAGCACAAGCTACTACAACCCAGTCAGGATGGAACAATCATCTGAAGAGATGACTCTCCAGATGTCACAGCTAATGAAAGTTAACTTAGAAGGCCTGTGGGAAAGAAAATTTTGAGGCCTGGAGAGTTTCACTGGAGAAGTCCACCAAACACTTGAAGAAAAATTGATACCAGTTTTACACAATCTCTTCCAGAAAATAGAAGAAGGTGCATTTCCTGTTTTATGAGTCTAGTATTGTCCTGATACCTTTCTCTCCCTCGCTCTTTTCTTTTTGTGTGTACTAATGTTAGTGCTTTTTTTGGGGGGGGGTACTGAAGATTGAACCCAGGGGCATTCTACCTCTGAGCTACAACCCCAGCCCTATTTTATTTTTTATTTTGACAGAGGGTCTTGGTAAGTTGCTGAGGGTCTCATTATGTTGCTGAGGCTGGCCATGAACCCTTTATCCTCCTGTCTCGGCCTACGAAGTACTGGGATTACAGGCATGTGGCACCACATCTTAATAACATGGTAAGTGCCAGAGGTATTTCCAGCTATTCAGGAAACTGATTTGAGGCAGGAGGATCACTTGCACCCGGGAGGCACAGGCCAGCCTGTGGGTGAAACCCTAGTGAGACCCCATTTCAAAGTAAAAAATAAAAAGGACTGGGGTGTAGCTCAGAGATGGACTGCCTCTAGGTTTAATCCCCAGGACCACAAAACACAAGTAAACAAAAAAAACCCCACCAACAACCATCCACTCCTGTAGAATATGTGTGCCTACGTTTTGGAAATCTCAAATCCAGCTATAAAAATGTCCTTTGACTAATCCCCATGTCAGGTTATTGTGCATGGAAATGTCATCCCAGACTTGGGTAGAAAATCATTGCTAGTAGCACCTTGAAATATTACATGGAAATGAAGAAAATAAATATAATTATTTTTAATGTTTCTGGCATGTGAAGTTATATGATCTTTGAAAATAAATAGGGGATTTCCCTAACAGGACTCAGATTTTCATCTTCTCTCAATTTGCTGGGAGATATAACATGAGCATCATCTGCCTCCTTCTGGCTCTTCCAGCCAACAGGACCCAAGATGGGCTCTTACTCAGCCTCTGGCATCAGATGCCAAATGATGGGTATGGGTGCGTTTACAAAGGGCAGGGTCAGTTCTAGCAGCGAGGCCCCCAATGTACAGACAGCCCCTTCTGGACAGTCCCCATGGCACCACGGTGTGGGAAGAAGGAACCTTACTGGAAGATACTGGTAATGCGGGATGTGCCGCAGTTGGGAAGACTTGAAAGCACTTATGTAGCAATTAAATATGAATGTGGTAATTTCCTGCCAGCTCACTGGAGATTCTCATCCAGAGAAAACTCTCACCAAATCAACACTGCAAAGATGGATTAATCAGAACCTCTGCAGAGGCCACGTGTGGCTCTCATCTAGGTAGAAAAGCAAGATCGGGGATAAAAGATGGGAGATTGATTGCCTTGGGTCCTTGCAACTCTTTCCATCATTCTCATAGTTACACTTAAAATTATTAAGAGTTTTCAGTCAGGCGTGATGAAGCCTGGAATCTCGGTATTGGGGAGGCTGAGACAGGAGGACCAGAGGTTCCAGGCCAGCCTCGGCAACTTAGCAAGGCCCCCTCAGGAACTTAAGGAGACCCTGATTCAAAATTAAAAATATAAAGGGCTGGGGGTGTAGTTCAGAGGTAGAATGCCCTTGGGTTAAATCCCCAGTTTTATATATATATGTGTGTGTGTGTGTGTGTGTGTGTGTGTGTGTGTGTGTGTGTGTGTTTCTGTGGGCCTGGAACCTAAGTTCAAGGGACCGTGGCATTTTCCTGCAAACCCCTGTTTGCTAGGGCCAAGCTGGGTCATGGACCCAAAGCAATACTTGTGTTTATTATGCATTCAATGTTCTCAGATGTTTTGTGCTGATATAGCTTTCTTGGTTGCTTTCTCTCGTTGTGCAAAGCCTGTGGTGGGGTTAATTCACATCCTGGTGGGGCACCAAAGTGCCTATGGCTAGGGAATTTCCAGCTGAAACTTCCTCCTGCTATTGTATAAAACTGAGCAAAGCGAAAGTCAAGTTGTTCTTCTAGGTCATCAGTCCTCTGGAGTCCTCCTGATCCCACTTTTCTATGTGAAGTCTTTTCTTTCCCATCCCCCACCTCCTCCCCTCCGGCGATCCTCCTAGAGCTGCGCTAGAGCTGCGCTGGATGCGGCAATCATCGAGAGGTTTTCAGTTCAAAGGAAATGTTGCCAAACTATCCCTGGCTTTTGCTGAGTGCCAAGGGATGAGAATCAAACGTCCGGAATTCATTCACCTCGGCCTGTCACCACGGTGGCATCAAGCAAAGCTCAGTTGGGAAAGTGTGGCTGGTACAGGCCTCCGCTCCTCATGTGTGGGAGTGGAGGGAGGCAAGAGCAAGGGAGCTGGCTCCTTGAGTGAAACTGAAGAAAAAGAGGGTCACAATGAAAACTGAACACAACCCAGCTTCCAACTCCGTGATCAGCAGATGGCAGCAGAGAGTCATCCCATGATAGTTCAATGCGTTTCTGAAATCCTTGTTCACCAAGGCCCACATCTGTAAAGGTCCTCTCTGTACAGGTCCCCACTTGTGGAAAGTCGTGTAAGACAGCCAAGCTGGCTCTCAGTCTCATGGGGTCCCTGGACTTATCAGAAAATTGGGAATTAAGTAGATTGAGCTGAGTCCCTGTGGCGTACTCCAGTAATCTTAGTACTTTAGAAGTTGAGGCAGGAGGATTGCAGGTTTAAGGCCAGCCTCAGCAAGTAGAAAGACTCTGTTTCAAAGTAAAAAATAAAAATATTTCAGGGGGAGAGCCCAAGATGGCGTCTGAGTGAAACATCTCTAGCCTCAGGCACTGTGAGCTTGAATCAAATCTGCCATAAAAGCAGCTTCTTGACGGAAGAAAAAAAGCAACAAGAAAGTGAGCAAAGTAACGAAAATTGAACTACAACTAAAGAGACGCCAGAATGCCGATCAGGGAGAGCAAGGAGCCCGACCACGCGGTAGCCATTAAGTTGCCATACCCAGTGACCAGGTGTGGAGTAAGTGACTCCAGAACTCCACATCCTAACCAGGTGGCTGATCCCCACACATTCCACAGTGACCAGAACTCATGGGACGACCAGCGTAAGCCATCAAGGGACCACCCCAGCTCTCCTCACCTCTCCCTCTAGAGCCAGGGCAGCGATCAACTGCTCCGCAGAGCTTGAAACAAAACTGCCACAAACACAGCTTCTTGATGGAAGGAAAGAAAAGCAGAGCAGCAAAAAAAAAAAAAAAAAAATGAATAAAGCAACAAAAGCAGCTGAACAGAACCCAGGGAGAACAAATAACAGATCTCACCAACCCAGAATGGCAGAGATTACCAGAAGAACAATTCTGATCTTTAATACTAGAATCAATACAAGATTTTCAGGAAGAATGTAGGGAGAGTTGGAAATAAATAAAGAAACAAACAAAGAATCTGACACCCTGAACAGGAACCAAAGAGAAGCATTGAAGGAAGTGAAAGATGCAATAACTGAAGGTAAGGCATCAACACAAATTATAAACAATAGGTTAGACCACATGGAAAATATAATATCACTCTTAGAAGATGACCATTCCAAAAATGAATCCATATCGCATAATTTAGAAAAAAAAATTGACAGTATGAATTGGACATCGATGAGATCTAGACCAATTTCAAAAGAGCTAACCTAAGAATAATAGGCATAGAAGAGGGACTAGAAGTTGAAACTAATGGAATAAACAATATTTTCAAAGAAGTAATATCAGAAAATTTTCCAAACATAGAAAGAGAAGTTGACACACAGGTGCAGGAAACATATAGAACTCCCTCGAGACAAGACCAAAGAAGAGGTTCACCACGCCACATAGTAATCAAGTTGACTGACTAATGAAGAGGCTAAGGAGAGAATTCTAAAGGCAACAAAAGTAAAAGGCCAAGTGTCATTTAGAGGAAAACTAATTAAAATCACTCCAGACCTCCCAAACCAAGTCATAAAAGCCAGGAGGGGCTGGAGTAACATATTCCAAACTCTGAAAGAAAATAATTTGCAGCCAAGATTCTCCTACCCAGCAAAACTCTCTCTCTCAAAATTGACAGGGATATAAAAATCTTCCATGACAAACAGAAACTGAAAGAATTTATTTCTTCCAAACCAGGACTAGAGAAAATACTCAAAGAGATTAACTACAAAGAAGAACTAACAAGTAAATGTCAGCACCAGAGAAACAATAATTTCCAGGAAGCAAACAACTGAGCAAAGAAGAATAAAAACCACTGAAAACAGAAGTCAACACTCAAAATGTAGCTGGGTGTGGTCGCACACACTTGTAATCCCAGCATTTGGGATGCTGAGACTGGAGGATCCAGGTTTGTGGCCAGCCTCAGCTACCTAGTGAGGCCCTCCACAATATAGTAAGACCCTGTTTCAAAATAAAGAATAAAAAATAGGGCTGGGGTATAGCTCGGAGGTAGAATGCTCCTGGGTTCAATCCCCATTACCGCAAAAACCAAAACAAAACAAAAAAACCCTCAAAATGTTAGGAATTAAAAATTATCTCTCAATAATCACCATGAATATAAATGGTCTCAACTCCCCAAATAAAAAGGCACAAGGTGGCAAAGTTGATTAAAACCCAGAATCCATCTATATGCTGCCTGCAAGAAACACACCTTACAAGCAAAGCTTCCCACAAATTAAAGCTGAAGGGCTGGAGTAAGGTAATCCATGCCAATGGAACTCGAAGACAAGCAGGAGTAGCAACCATGGTATCAGATAAATTAGACTCAAGCCTAAGCTTATCAGAAAAGACAAAGCAGGTCATTTTTTACTAGTAAAAAGAACAATCCAACAAGAGGAAATAAAAATTATCAACATCTATGCCCCAAGATAGGTGCAGCCACTTTCATAAAACAAACTCTGCATGATATAAACTCACACATAGATCCCAATACACTAATATTGGGAGACTTCAATACTCTCACATCACTAGACCAATCTTCTAAACAAAAGGTCAGCAGAGACACCTCAGACCATAAACCAAATGGACCTATTAGACACATATAGACTCTTTCACCCAACTACAGCTGAATTCACATTTTTCTCAGCTGCACATGGAACCTTCTCCAAAATAGACCACATTCTGGGCCTCAAAGAAAGCACTGGCAAATTAAAAAAATATAACATAATTCCCTATATCTTTTCAGACCACAAAGGAATGAAACTAGAAATCAACTCTAAGAAGCCCCAGAATAACCATGTAAACACATGGAGTCTGAACACCACACTGCTGAACGAGGATTGGGTCATAGAAGAAGTAAGGGGAGAAATAAAAAATATTCCTAGAAACCAATGAAAACAGTGACACAACATATTGAAACCTTTGGGACACTTTGAAGGCAGTACTAAGAGGAAAATTTATAGCACTGAGTGCCCACATAAGAAGAACAGAAAATCACCAAATAAATAACCTAATGACACAGCTCAAAGCACTGGAAAAACAAGAACAGTCTAACCCCAAAGCTAGTAGAAGGCAGGAAATTATGAAAATCAGAGCAGAAATTAATGAAGTAGAGTATAACAAAACCATACAGAAAATCAACAAAACCAAAAGGTGGTTTCTTGAAAAAATAAACAAGATAGATAAACCATTGGCCCACCTAACCAAAAGAAAGAGAGAATCAACCCAAATTACCAAAATAAGAGATGAAAAAGGGGATATTACCACCGACAGTATGGAAATACAGAGGATCATCAGAAACTATCTTGAAAGACTATACTGCAACACAATGGAAATTCTAGAAGAAAATGACAATTTTTGAGATACATATAACCTTCCTAAATTGAGTCAAGAAGATATAGAAAACGTAAATCGACCAATAACAATCAAAGAGATAGAAACAGCAATAAAGAGTTTACCATCAAACAAAAGGCCAGGGCCAGATGGTTTTCCAAGTGAATTTTATAAAACATTATAGAAGAGCTAATTCCAATACTCCTCAAACTATTCCATGAAATAGAAAGAAACAAGAACCTCCAAAACACATTCTATGAAGTCAACATCACATTAATACCAAAGCCAAATAAAGACAGCTCAAGAAAAGAAAGCTATAGGTCTATATCATTGATGAACTTAGATGCAAAACTGCTAAACAAAATAATAGCAATGCGCATTCAAAACCACATCAAGAAAATTATACACCATGACCAAGTCAGGTTCATCCCAGGGTTGCAAGGCTGGTTCAGCATATGAAAAACAATCCATGTAATTCACCACATAAACAGAATCAAAGACAAGAATCACCTGATCATCTCAATTGATGCTGAAAAAGCATTTGACAAGATCCAACACCCATTCATGCTAAAAGCACTACAGAGAATCTGAATAGAGGGAACATACCTCAACATCATAGACGCAATATACAATAGGCCTACAGCCAACATCATATTAAATGGAGAAAAACTGCAAGAGTTCCCACTAAAAACAGGAACAAGGATGTCCATTATCACCTCTTCTTTTCAATATAGTACTTGAGACTCTAGCCAGAGCAATAGAAAAGAGAAGGAAATCAAAGGGGTAAAAATAGAGAAAGAAGAACTAAAACTATCCCTTTTTGCAGATGACATGATACTATACTTAGAAGACCCAACAAAGTCAGCCAAAAAACTTATAGAACTGATTAACAAATTCAGCAAAGTGTCTGGATGCAAAATCAGAAGCTTTAAAATATCAGAAGCTTTCCTGTATGCCAACCATAAATCCACTGAAAAAGAAATCCAGAAAACAATTCCACTCACAATAGCACCCCGAAAAATAAAATACTTAGGGATAAACTTAACCAAAGAGGTAAAAGACCTCTATAAGGAAAATTACAAAAGGCTGAAAAAAGAAATCGATGAAGACCTTAGAAGATGGAAAAACCTACCATGCTCTTGGATAGGAAGAATAAATATCATCAAATGGGCCATCCTCCAAAAAGTAATCTACAAATTCAATGCAATACCCATGAAATTACCAAAGTCACTCCTCACACACATAGAAAAATCAGTCCTTAAATTCATTTGGAACAACAAAAAGCCCAGGATAACCAAAGTCGTTCTTAGAAACAAGAACCATGCAGAAGGTATCACAGTACCTGACTTCAAATTGTACTACAAAGGCACAGTAATAAAAACAGCATGGTACTGTCACAAAAACAGACACACAGACCAATGGAGCAGAATAGAAGATTCAGAAACAGACCCACGTGCTTATAGTCAATTGATTTTTTGACAAAGGAGCCAAAAATATACATTGGAAAATAGATAGCCTCTTTAACAAATGGTGTTGGCAAAACTGGTTAACCATATGCAGGAAAATGGAAATAAACCCCTTTCTCACCCTGCACAAGAGTCATTTCCAGGTGGATCAAAGACCTGGAAGTCAGGCCAGAGACTTTGCAGCTACTTGAAGACAGCATAGGCCCAACACTTCAACACATAGGCACAGGTAAAAACTTTCTCAACAAGACCCCAAAAGCACAAGCAACTCAAAGGAAGATCAATACATGGGATTGCATTAAACTAAAGAACTTCTGTGCAGCAAAGGAAACTATCAAGAACCTCAACAGAGAGTCTGCAGAGTGGGAAAAAATTTTTGCCAGCTACTCGTCTGATAGAGGACTAATATCTAGGATATACAGAGAACTCAAGAAACTCACAGCTAAGAAAACAACCCAATCAAAAAATGGGCAAAGGATCTAAACAGACACTTCACAAAAGAAGAAATAAAAATGGCCAATAAATGTATAAGGAAATGTTCTACATCATTAGCAATCAGAAAGATGCAAATCAAAACTACCTTGAGATTTCACCTAACTCCAATCAGAATGACAATCATCAAGAACACAAACGCTGGGCATGGTGGCACACGCTTGTAATCCCAGCATTTGGGAGGCTGAGACCGGAGGATCTGGGTTCGAGGCCAGCCTCAGCTACCGAGTGAGGCATTCCGCAACTTAGTGAGACCCTGTTTCAAAATAAAGAATAAAAAATAGGGCTGGGGGTGTAGCTCAGAGGTAGAATGCCCCTGAGTTCAATCCCCAGTACCGCAAAAAAAAAAAAGAACACAAACAACAACAAATGCTGGCGAGAGTGTAGAGAAGTGGGGACCCTAATACATTGTTGGTGGGATTGCAGACTAGTGCAACCACTTTGGAAAACAGTATGGAGGATCCTCAGACAAATAGGAATGAACCTACCATATGATCCAGCAATACCACTTCTGGGTATCTACCCAAAAGAATGAAACCAAACTATCAGACCGACACATGTGTATCTATGTTTATAGCTGCACAATTCACAATTGCCAAACTATGGAAACAGCCAAGATGTCCATCGACAGATGAATGGATTACAAAACTATGGGATATGTACACAATGGGATTTTACTCAGCCATAAAGAAGAACAAAATCATATTATTTGCAGGGAAATGGACGCAACTGGAAAACATTATGTTAAGTGAGATTAGCCAGTCACAAAGAGTAAAAAAGCATATGTTCTCGCTAATATGTGGATGCTAGGTAGAAGATGGGGCATAAGAGTGACTCCAGATGAAAAAGGAGAAACCCTAGATAAGCAAGGAAGTTGACTTAACTGAAGGGGATGGATGGGGGGGACACCCTAATGCACATGATGTACTTTAAAAAATATATCAAAGTCAATCACTAAACTGAACTTGAGAAGGAGGGAGGGTGAGGGAGTGGGGTGGGAATTGGGGAAGGAGTTAAATGAGAAATGTGTGCATATATGCCTTTATCAGCTTGTACCTAACAAAGATGTATGACTACAATACACCAATTAATATAAAAAAATTTCAGCCTTTTAAAGGAAAAAACATATGTGGGTGTTGGTCTAAAAGCAGCTCTTATGCTGCACTCCTGAGGTGCCATACACTCTCTTGAGTGCTTAGTTTGTATTATCTCAGAAGGATTGGGGTTTTAGTTAGTGACTCATTTTTGTATTGGGCTGTTAATTTGTTTGTAGAATTTTTTTAAGGAGTTATGTTTTTGTTTCTTTAAATACTTAACTATATTCAAAGCCAGGAGCTGTGGCATGTGCCACTAACCCCAGTTCTTGGGAGTCTGAGTCAGGAAGATCACAGGTCCCAGGCCAGCCTTAGCAATTTAGCAAGCACCCGGGCAATTTAGTGTAACTAAAATTTAAATTTAAAAATAAAAAGGTCTGGGAGTGTAGCTCGGAGGTAGAATACCCTGGTTTCAATTCCTAGGAATCCCCCCCCGCCCCCCCCCAAAAAAAGTTTGCTCACAGTGGCAGGGCCTATGTTTGCAAGCAAGCACAACTAAGACATAAGGATCACCCAGCCTGCTTGTAGGATCGCATGTAGACTATAAGGAACAGCAGCCAGGTTCAAAAGCAAGGAGAACACCAACATAAAATGCTCTCTTCCATTTTGTTTTTCCTGTGGAACATAAAAAGACCCAACTGTAAAATTAAACTCTCAGCAAGTAAGCTGCAGGCGCCATCTGAGACAGGATGGAGCATCAGTGGTCTGGATCAGCTAATGTCTGAAAAATGAATGTATGAAAGGTTGAGACACTTGTATCATTACAGAACCTGCTGAGGGAGAAGTGTGTTGTGTGTAATCCCTCATTGCACTTTTTTTTTTTTTTTTTTTGTGGTACTGGGGATTGAACCTAGAGGCATTCTACCTTTGAACTACACTCCCAGCCTGTTTTTGTCTTATCTGGAAACAGGGTCTTGCTAGGTTGAAGAGAGTCTCACTGCTTGCTGAGGCTGTCCTTGAACCTGCCATCCTCCTGTCTCAACCTCCCAAGTACTGGGATTACAGGCGTACACCACACACCCGGCTCCCTCATTGCACTTCTTAAGGAGAGGAAAAGGCCTTGCTGGTGTGGGTCTGTCATTTCTGCAGAAAGTAGGTTCTAAATTTCCAATGAGAAAAAAAAAATTATTAAAGCCAGTGAACATTCTTTGCAATTTGTCTTCCTTCGTGAGGAAAGACAACTGAAAGATAGATAGTTAGGAAAAATGGTTAAGTTCTAGTTTCCGTAAGGATCTTTCCCTTTGTTGCTGTGGTTTGGAGGGTGTTAGGAAATATGGGGATAAGGAGTGCACAGCTCGACAGCAGGAACAGAATTTATTTTGGGATAAAGTCTGGGAGGAGACACCTGACCTCTCACCTGATAGGCCACGGGAGTCAGGAGCCCCTTCCTCACAAGCTAGGGGCTTTTTATGGGCCATTAGGAGGGAGGGGGACTGAGGCAGGCTTGTGTTTCTCCGATTGGTGGTTCAACAGCAGGGCAAGACAGGTAAATTTATGAGTCTGGGGGGCAGGTGATGGTCAGAGGCATTTTCCCGCCACTCCAGAAGTCTTTTGTTCTCAACCTTCTCTGGCCAGGCCTCACAGCCAGATTTCACAGAACCCACAGAGGGTCTGTCCCCCAAGGGTTCCGATGTCCAAGGCTTGTTCCCCACTGTGGCAGTGTTACGGGGTGTGGGGCCACTAGGAGGCAAGGCCTAGGGGGAGGTTTTTAGGTGATAGAGGGCTCTGCTCTTAGAAGGAGCTAAGCGAGGCTGGTGGCACACGCCTGTAATCCCAGTACCTGAGAGGCTGAGACAGGAGGATCACAGGTTCAAAGCCAGCCTCAGCAACTTAGTGAGATCCTCAGCAACTTGAGCCCTGTTTCAGAATAAAATAAATAAATAAATAAAAAAGATTGAAAGGTAGGCTCAGAGGTAGAACACCCCTGGGTTCAATTCCCAGTACTACATACATCCAAAAAAATCCCATTTGAAAGAATAATCTTCACCCTAAATTAATCTATGATTGAAGATCTTGGGTTACATTTCTCAACAGATTTGCCTGTTTTGTCCTTCAATTCCTGTCTGCCCCAATCATAGACCACAAACAAGTACAAACCCTGCACAATGTACAGGAGCTGTGTCCCCGTAGCCTTAGCTGGCTGTTTCGAATTACCACTTGCTTCTGCTGAGAATTATTCTTACCCTTACTTACTCATTATTTTTCTTCCTTCTTGCCACATGAAAAATTTATTTCTCCTCATCTTCACATAGACATAGGCAATATTCTTTGCTAATTTGAAGTGTGATGAAATATACAAGCTGGATGTGGTGACACGTGCCTGTAATCCCAGTACTTGGAAGGCTGAAATAGGAGGATCGAAGGTTCAAAGACAGTCTCAGGAAGTAGTGAAACTCATCAACCTAGCAAGACCCTGTTTCAAAATAAAAATAAAATAGGGCTGGGAGTGTAGCTTAGAGGTAGAATGCCCCTAGACTTAATCCCCATTACACACACACACACACACACACACACACACACACACAGCGAGAGC
>PVLC010042298.1:0-13013 GCA_004027655.1 Graphiurus murinus
GGCGCACGCTTGTAATCCCAGCATTCGGGAGGCTGAGACCAGAGGATCCGGGTTCGCGGCCAGCCTCAGCTACCTAGTGAGGCACTCCGCAACTTAGTGAGACTCGGTTTCAAAATAAAGAATAAAAAAATAGGGCTGGGGGTATAGCTCGGAGGTAGAATGCCCCTGAGTTCAATCCCCAGTACCGCAAAAAAAAAAAGAATAAAAAATAGGGCTGGGGGTGTAGCTCGGAGGTAGAATGCCCTTGGATTCCATCCCAGTACTGCAAAAAAAAAAAAAAGAACCTCCTTATCACTTGTTCTCACCCTCCAGCCTTGTCATGTCTCCTAAGCTCCGAGTATACACATCTGTACACACATACACTCATTGCCTCTGTAGCCCACTCCCAAGCCCAACCTGGTATTCATCCCTGAAAACCAAGTTCTAGAAGCCCCTCCATGACCATGTCTGTTGAGGAAGAAGAGATGATGGATGGATGGATGGATGGATGGATGGATGGATGGATGGATGGATGGATGGACCAATGGCTGGCTAGACTAATGGATGGACAGCTGATAGTGCTCGGTACATTTAGCTGCTACTTCCCGACCCAGTGCAAAGGTTGGAGAGAACAAGTTGTTTGGTTTTCTCTTGCAGATCTTCCAGGACCATCCACTGCAGAGCCAGTATTCCTCTGCAGTGGTAATGAAGCCCAAACCTCAGGGCCCCCTGCCCAACACGGCCCTCTTCTCCCTTGTGCTGATGGCCGGCACTTTCTTATTTGCCATGATGCTGCGCAAGTTCAAGAACAGCTCCTACTTCCCTGGCAAGGTCAGCGCAGCCTCTCCACCTGTCCTTGTCTGCACTGCCCCGTGCCAGGCCAAGCCTGCGCCCACCCCAGCTTCCCCAGTGCGCTCAGCTCCCCGCCTTACCCCAGACCCCCACTCCCAATTCCAAGCCTCCCCGGCCCCTCCTTGCCCGGCTTTCCCTCTGCAGGCGAGTCTGTCTTCCCTGGGAAGGAGCCAGGGATGGTTCTTGGAGGCAGAAGCTGGGAGCCGGGTGGGGGCTGGAGCAGGGGAGGAAGGGAGGCGGATATAGTGAGGTGAGGACAGGCCATCAGATGCCAATGGGTCCCTTGGGAGGAACAGGACGCCTGAGTAAATGTGGGACAGGAGGGAGGACACGTGAAAAGCAGGACGTGGGGAGTGAGAGGGCACTGATAACCGGTCCCCTCACCTGTCCCCAGATGCGTCGGATCATCGGGGACTTCGGGGTCCCCATCTCCATCCTCATCATGGTCCTGGTGGATTCCTTCGTCAAGGATACCTACACCCAGGTGACACCCCCTCCCAGTCCTCCCCCATGACAGCCCCCTTCCTTGTTCCCTTCTCCTTGCATGCCCCCTCCCCAGAACAGCTTGTCCCAACCTGAAGCCAGCTAGAACCACCTCTACCCCATCCCCTGCCCTGGGAACACATTCTTTTTCACAGCCCCACAGGACCCTTCTAGCCAGACAGATCGCCCTCTTTACTCCTTAGCCCAGGGCAGTAGGAAGAGTTTGCTTTGAGCCAGGCAGATCTGGCTATGGATCTCAGCTCTGCCCCCAAATAGCTGTGTGATGTAGGGCAAGCTACGTGACCTCTCTGATCCTGTTTCCTCATCTATAAAGTTGGGAATGAGAAGGTATATGCAAAGAGCTTAGTGCATTAACTGGGTACGGTACAGAGTCAGCACTCAATATGAGTAAGTTTCCAAGTACCCCAACCCAACCCCCAGGACCCTGGCTCCACCTCTCCCCACCTCTCCCCCTGCCCTTGCCCCCGCTGTTCTCACCAGCTGCCTCCTCCTACAGAAACTCTCAGTGCCTGATGGCCTCAAGGTGTCCAACTCCTCTGCCCGGGGCTGGGTCATCCACCCGCTGGGCTTATATTCCAAATTCCCCCTCTGGATGATGTTTGCCTCTGTCCTGCCTGCCCTGTTGGTCTTCATCCTCATATTCCTGGAGTCTCAGATCACCACGTAAGAGCCAGGGTGGGGGCCAAGTCTGGGAGGGTCAGAGACAGGGAGGGGCAGGCTGGTGGCCAGGGTGATGGACCATCAGGGGCAGGTCCAAGTTTCTCAGCGCTCGAACAGTATCATTTGGAGAGCTCTTTTTAAGACAGTGCAAAAATGAGAACTATGAGATTAGGTACAGGATCAGGCAAAGCCCCCTGAAACTGAAGCTTCATTAGCTTTGGGAAATCAAGGTCCAGATTCTCAAGTCGGGCCCGAGGGAGGGAGTCTGGAACAGGAGGCAAAACTGAGGTGCGGATGGACCCAGTGTGCAGAAGGAAGGAGGGGGCCCGGGAGTGGGGCTCACGGGACCTTGTCCTGTCCCCAGGCTGATCGTCAGCAAACCCGAGCGCAAGATGATCAAGGGCTCCGGCTTCCACCTGGACCTGCTGCTGGTCGTGGGCATGGGCGGGGTGGCCGCCCTCTTTGGGATGCCCTGGCTCAGCGCCACCACCGTGCGTTCTGTCACCCACGCAAATGCCCTCACGGTCATGGGCAAGCCCAGCGCCCCAGGGGCCTCGGCCCAGATCCAGGAGGTCAAGGAGCAGCGCATCAGCGGGCTCCTGGTCTCGGTGCTTGTGGGTGAGTGAGGACTGGCCCGGCCCTCCACCATCTTGCCCCATCCACCCTGGCCCCCCGTGCTGCCCAGCCTAGCTGTGGCCAGGCCCCCACACACCCACTGTCCACCTCCCCCCAGCATCAGTGGCTCACTCGGCACTGGGATACTGGGCTGGGCATCCCGGCGGGGGAAGAAGGAGCATTCCCCAGGCTTCTCCAGACTGGACGCAGCCTTCTGAGCTTAGCCCTGCCCTGCAGCTAATTCTTCCTCCCTCTTGGTCTCTGGGTCTCAGTTTCCCTGTCTGCACAGTCAGAGGGTTCATTAGATGCCCCTGAGTTCTCTTCCAGCTCAGCTGCTAGGACTAGCACATGGACTGATGCTCCCAGCATGGAGGAAGGCAGAGGAGAGGGCCGCTGGGCTCCATCTGAGCTCTAAAGATGGGTCCAGGGGGGCTCAGTGTGGGCAAGACTGGGGTCATTGATCAAGAAGTCAGGGAAGTTTCCTTTAAAAAAAAAAAATCCTTCCTGCCAGGCGCAGTGGAGCACGCTTGTAATCCCAGTACTTGGGAGGCTGAGACAGGAAGATCCGGGTTTGAGACCAGCCTCAGCTACTTAGTGAGGCCCTCCGCAACTTAGTGAGGCCCTGTTTCAAAATAAAGAATAAAAAATAGGGTTGGGGGTGTAGCTCAGAGGTAGAATGCCCCTGGGTTCAATACCCAGTACCAAAAAAAAAAAAAAAAAAAAATTCCTTCCTGCCAGGTGTGGTAGTGCACACTTATAATCCCAGTATTTGGGAGTCTGAGACAGGAGGTTCATGACCAGCCTCAGCTACTTAGTGAGGTCTTCCGCAACTTAGTGAACCCGTTTCAAAATAATGAATAAAGAATAGGGCTGAGGGTGTAGCTTGGAGGTAGAATGCCCCTGGGTTCAATCCCCAGTACCACACACAAAAATATTCATTCCTTCCTTGTTTCCTTCCTTCCTTCCTTCCTTCCTCCCTCCCTCCCTCCCTCTTTTCCTTTCTTTCACTAGGGATTGAACCCAGGACCTCACACATGCTTACCTCTGATATACAACCCCAGGCCCAAGGAAGTTTCTTTTTTTTTTTTTTTTCTGGTACTGGGGATTAAACCCAGGGGAATTCTACCTCCAAGCTACACCCCCAGTCCGATTTTTTTATTCTTTACTTTGAAACAGGGCCTCACTAAATAGCTGAGGCTGGCCATAAACCTGGATCCTCCTGTCTCAGCCTCCCAAGTACTGGGATTACAAGCGTGCGCCACCACACCCGGCAGGAAGTTTCTTAAAGGAGGAAAAAGTTGGCATTATTTGGAGGGTTGGGATTTGGATAGGCGGAGGCTGATGGAGATAGTCAGTAAGGAGAAAGGTGGATTCCTCTAACTCAGCGACCCTCATTTTGTTAAGAGTGTGGACTTGAGGCAAGCAGGCAGGAGTGTGACTCTGGCTAGCTGTGCGACCTTAGGCAGGTTGTCTACTTCTCTGAACCTGTGTCCTTATCTGTAAAATGGACTTAACACTTATTTAGAAGACCCACACGGTACCATGCTTTCATTCATAGCCTCAAAGAGAGGCCCCCCAGGTGACCTAGGCCTGAGCCACACGGTCCTCCCCACAGGCCTGTCCATCCTCATGGAGCCCATCCTGTCCCGCATCCCCCTGGCTGTGCTGTTTGGTATCTTCCTCTACATGGGAGTCACGTCCCTCAGCGGCATCCAGCTCTTTGACCGCATCTTGCTCCTGTTCAAGCCACCCAAGTACCACCCGGATGTGCCCTTCGTCAAGCGGGTACAGGGCCGGCCGCCCCGCTGGGTGGGGGGGGGGAGGGTGCAGGAGCAGGGCAGGCGCTGACCCCGGCTCCCCCTGCAGGTGAGGACCTGGCGCATGCACCTGTTCACGGGCATCCAGATCATCTGCCTGGCCGTGCTGTGGGTGGTGAAGTCCACGCCCGCCTCGCTGGCCCTGCCCTTCATCCTCATCCTCACTGTGCCCCTGCGGCACCTGCTGCTGCCCCTCATCTTCAGCAAGCTGGAGCTGCAGTGTGTGAGTGGCGGCCTGGGGAGGATGGGCGTGGTGGTGCACACCTGTAATCCTAGTACTTGGGAGGCTGAGACAGGAGGATCTCAGGTTCGTAGCCAGCCTCAGCAATTTAGCGATACCCTACTTCGAAATAAAAAAGAAAATAGGAAAGCCAGGCATAGTGGCGCACGCTTGGATCTCAGGTTCGTGGCCAGCCTCAGCTACTTAGTGAGGCCATCTGCAATTTAGTGAGCCCCTGTTTCAAAATAAAGACTAAAAAATAGGGCTGAGGGTGTAGCTCGGAGGTAGAAGGCCCCTGGGTTCAATCTCCAGTACCCCCCCCCACACAAAATAGAAGTCAGCCATGGTGGCTCACACGTGTAATTCCAGTATTTGGGAGGCTGAGACAGGAGGATTGCAGGTTCGTGGCTAGCCTCAGCTACTTAGTGAGCCCTTCACAACTTAGTGAGACCCTATTTCAAATAAAAGTATAAAAAATAGGGCTAGGAGGCCAGGCGTGGTGGCACACACTTGTAATCCCAGCATTTGGGAGGCTGAGACCAGAGGATCCGGGTTCACAGCCAGCCTCAGCTACCTAGTGAGGCCCTCTGCAACTTAGTGAGACCCTGTCTCAAAATAAAGAATAAAAAATAGGGCTGGGAAGCCGGGCGTGGTGGTGCACGCTTGTAATCCCAGCATTTGGGAGGCTGAGACCGGAGGATCTAGGTTCTCGGCCAGCCTCAGCTACTAGTGAGGCCCCCTGCAACTTAGTGAGACCCTGTTTCAAAATAAAGACTAAAAAATAGGGCTGGGGGTATAGCTCAAAGGTAGAACGCCCCTGAGTTCAATCCCCAGTACTGCAAAAACA
Source organism: Graphiurus murinus (assembly GCA_004027655.1). Classification (NCBI taxonomy): domain Eukaryota; kingdom Metazoa; phylum Chordata; class Mammalia; order Rodentia; family Gliridae; genus Graphiurus; species Graphiurus murinus. The sequence goes on from PVLC010042298.1 coordinate 5,495, forward strand.
AAAACAGGGCTGGGAGTGTAGCTCGGAGGTAGAATGCCCCTGAGTTCAATCCCCAGTACCAAAACAAAAAAAAAAAAGAAAAAGAAAATAGGGCTGGGGTATAGCTCGGAGGTAGAATGCCCCTGAGTGCAATCCTCAGTACCACACACACACACAAAAAAAATAATAATAATATAAAATAAAATAGCTGGGCATGGTGGTACACGCTTGTAATCCCAGTACTTGGGAGGCTAAGACAGGAGGATCCAGGTTGCAGCCAGCCTCAGCTACTTAGTAAGGCCCTCCGCAATTTAGTGAGACCCTATTTCAAAATAAAGAATAAAAAATAGGACTAGGGGTGTAGCTCAGAGGTAGAATGCCCCTGGGTTCAATCTCCAGTACCAAAAAAAATAAGTAAAATAAAATAAGACAAAGATGAAGCTCAGAGGCAGAATGCCCCTGGGTTCAATTCCCTACCCCACCAAAAAAGAAAAAAGAAAAAAGAACAGCCCGGACTGTGCTCCATAGAGCTACGGGACCCCTAAGCAACTAGTCTCTAGGTTTTCCAAATCACTTGGGACAGCGTTGCACCAATAGAATTCTTCCACCCTGTGACATGGGTCGCTGAGGGGCTGCCCTGGCTCCCCGGCTGCGATGCCCTTTGAGAATCCTAGAGGCAGGGGCGGCACAGAACTTGTCCAAGGTCCAAAGACCCTCTCCTAACGCCAGAGGTGCCTCTAAGCCCACGTCTCTCACGCTCCCTCTCTCCTCCCCGCCCCTCCAGCTGGATGCTGACGACGCCAAGGCGACCTTTGACGAGGAGGAAGGTCGAGATGAATATGACGAAGTGCCCATGCCTGTGTGAGGGGGGGCCCTGGCCCGGACTCCTCCCTCCCAGGATCAGCTGGAGTCCCAGCCCACCTGGGGACCCCAGGCCCGAGGAGGCTGTGAGCGGGGGAGGAGCGGGTGTCTAGGAAACTTCCACTAGCGCTTCGCTGACTTTTCTGCCTGGAAACGCCAGCGTGCCCACCCAGGGGACCCAGCCCACAGTCCCTGGTGCCACCACACTGTCACATGGGTGCCCCGTGCTGGAAGATGTCGGTCTGAACCCCCTTACTTTCCCCCACAGACGTGGGCAGTAGCAAAGGTGGGAGGTGAGGGGGGCGTTCAACTTCCTGCTGGCTGTGTGACCTTGGGCAAGCCCCTCGACCTCTCCAGCTTCTGTTCCCCTTCCTGAAAAAGGACACATTGATCCTAATACCCACATAATGGGACGGTCACTGCAGACCAAACTTAAGTGTGAGAAAGGGCTGTGAAAATCTGAAAGGACTATCTTACGGTAGCCATCTTTCTTCTCCAAGCTGCCCAAGGCCACACAGCAGGAATTGGAACCAGACTTCCCGTCCTCTATCACCCACCTTCCCTGCCGACCCCCTCTTCCCCTCTCTGCCCCAACCCCACCCTGAGACCCTCTTCTCTGGGTCCAGAGAGGTGTCCTGGTGAGGGCAGGGTACAGGCGAGGCTACGGGGAGGGAAGCTTCCTCCGTCTACCAAGCTCATTCATTCATCATTAATTCATTCATTCATTGTTCATTCCACACTGGGGGGGTTCGGGGGCAGCTGAGAGGAGACCCTGCCCTGGGGTGGGGGCGGGGGGCCGTGCACAGTCTGTTCTAGATTTGGATGGGGATGGAGGGAGGGCAGGTATTTACGGGAGAGACAGGGAGGGGAGGGAGGTTTGTAATTTATTTACCGTGTATTTTCTAAGAGCTTTTATGGTACTTTGGCTTCACACATGCACCCAGGCCCACACCAGAGACCCACTGTCCCTAACTCTAGCCAAACCGAACTGTGGGAAGAACCCAGGTTCTGCCAGTCGGGGTAGGAGACAGTGGCCTCACCAGAACATGGGAGAAGTCTATTTTTTTAGAAAACAAAAATATAAAAAGAATCGAAAGGACGGTGAGAATCTGAGTGCCAGGAAGGAGAGGCGGCTGTCAGCTTCCAAAGGAAGGCTCCGGGCAGGGGGCGGGGGGGTCCCTGAAAGCTGACCCCTGACTCCCACCACTTCATTCTATGCCTCAGTTTCCTCGTCTGTAAAAAAAAAAGGGGGGGGGGACGTTAATGGTACCTACCTTGTAGGGGTGTTAAGGATAAAATGAGCCAGTATAGTAGATCACTTGCTTAGCCTCGCAGAACCCAGCCTTGCAGGGGCGGTGGCTGCTGTGGTCCCCTGCTTGGGCCGCCTGCCCTTCCCTCCCCGGCTCCTCCAACACCGCCCGCCCCAGAGCCATGCCCTCCCCCTCTGTGCTTGGGAATAGGTTTGCCAATAAATGTCTGTGTTGGAAGACTGTCTTGCTTGACTTCCCCTCCCTAGAGTTGGGGGCCCCGGGGTCTTGGTGGCATGGCAAGCCTGGTGTGAGGCAGATTCGGCTGCAGCCATGGGGGGCAAGGAGAGCCAGGCTGGGGTGGCTCTGAGCCTGGGTGCAAAGAGAGACAGCACCCAGAGCCAGAGGAGAGGAAGAAGAGGTGAATTTACACTCTGGGCAGCCTCCCTCTCTGGAATGAGCAAGACCTGTGGGTGGGAAGAGGAGCGGTAAGGAGAACGCTCCCCTTATGCGTCCCTAAGTCCCTACACGTGTGTGTGTGTGTGTGTGTGTGTGTGTGTGTGTGTGTGTGTGTGTGTATTGGTACTGGGGATTGAACCCAGGGGCATTCTACCTCCAAAGTATACCCTCTTCCCCTTTTTATTTTTTATATTTATTTATTTAATTAGTTAGTTTGTGGGACTGGGGATTGAACCAAGGGGCATTTTACCTGTGAGCTACACCCTCAGCCCTATTTTATTTTATTTTTTTGTTTTGAAACAAGTTCTCACTAGGTTGCTGAGAGTTTCTCTAAGTTGCAGAGGCTGCTCTTGAACCTGCAATCCTCCTGTCTCAGCTTCCCAAGTACTGGAATTACAGGCATGAACCACAACATCCAGCTTTATTTTTTTATTTTGAAATGGGGTCTCATTAAGATGCTGAGGGCCTTGTTAAGCTGCTGAAGCTGACCTCAAACCTGTAATCCTCCTCTCTCAGCCTCCCAAGTATCCAGGCGTGTACCACAACACCTGACTTTTTCTTTTCTTTCTTTCTTTCTTTTTTTTTTTTTTCCCCTCAGTACTAGGGATTGAACCCAGGACCTTGTACATGCTCCCCAAGTCCCTTTGGACCAGTCAACTGTACCTTGCATTCAACAGGCTGGAGAGCACTTTTTTTTTTCCGGTACTGGGGATTGAACTCAGGGGCATTCTACCTTCGAGCTACACTCCAGCCCTATTTTTTATTCTTTATTTTGAAACTGAGTCTCACTAAGTTGTGGAGTGCCTCACTAGGTAGCTGAGGCTGGCCATGAACCCAGATCCTCCAGCCTCAGCCTCCCAAATGCTGGGATTACCAGCGTGCCCCACCACGCCTGGCTGGAGAGCACTTTTGAGAGCAATCACAAAGGAACACTAAAGCACAGAGAGGGAACATGGCTTGCTGAGGGCCACAAGAATAGCATCTCTCCCTTCCAGTGCTGGAGTTCAAATGCAGGGCCTCTTGCATGCTCGGCAAGCACCTACCACTGAGCTACACCCTGCCCAGAACACCATCTCTTCACCACTTTTCCACTTGCTTTTACCCTAGTCCCTTTTATAGGCTCTGCTCCCCGCCCTGCCTGTTTCCAGCAGTTCCAGGGGGCTGCTGGGCCCCATGTCACCCACCCTAGGAAAAGAGGGTACGGGGACCTAATCCCTCCCCGCCCTCCCCGCCCTTCAGCCGGAGGTCAGTGCAGGGCTGGGCCGCCTGGCTTCCTTCCCCAGATCTATATTTACTTGCTGCCTGTCCCCAGCTGACCCCTCCTAGGCTGGCTGGGGCAAAGGTCCGGGACAGAATGCGGTCCCCAGAGCCCACCTCACACACGGCAGCTGCGTTTCCCCTGGCCCTGGCCCCAGCGCTGGTCGTACCCCCCACTCCCCACCTCCAAGTATGGAAAGCCAGTCTTTGGACCGGCCTACCCGCAGAGCGCTCAGGCACAAGACATTTCCTTTCCACAAGCTGCTAGGAGGCCTGGGCAGCACAGCCATGCTCAGGGGCCGCGGCTTCCTGCTGAGCCTATTTTCCCCAACTCCTGAGGAAGGAACCAGCTCATCACAGCTGCACTTAGAGGAGCAAGTGCTGCCTTGATTTGGGAGACAAGTTCATGCACCTACAAAGCTTATACCCCTCTCCAATTTGTGTGTGTGTGTGTGTGTGTGTGTGTGTGTGTGTGTGTGTGTGTGTGTGTTTGATACTGGGAATTGAATCCAGGGATATTTACCTCTAAGCTACACCCTCAGCCCTATTAAATTAAATTAATTAATTAATTAATTTTTTTTTGAAACAGGGTCTCAGTGGGGCATGGTGGTATATGCCTGTAATTCCAGTTCTTGAGAGTCTGAGACAGGAGGATCATAGGTTGGAGGCCAACCTGAGACCCTCAGCAACTTAGTGAGACCCTGTTTCAAAATAAAAGATAAGCTGGGCATAGTGGCGCATGCTGGTAATCCCAGCATTTGGGAGGCTGAGACCGGAGGATCTGGGTTCGAGACCAGCCTCAGCTACCTAGTGAGGCACTCTGCAACTTAGTGAGACCCTGTTTCAAAAAAAATAAAGAATAAAAAATAGGGCTAGGGGTGTAGCTCGGTGGTAGAATGCCCCTGAATTCAATCCCCAGTACCACAATAAATAAATAAATAAATAAATAAATAAATAAATAAATAAATAAATAAATAAGATAAAACAGAAGCCAGGTGTGGTGGTGCACGCTTGTAATCCCAGTACTTGGGAGGCTGAGATAGGAGGATCCGGATTCTCGGCCAGCCTCAGATACTTAGTGAGACTCTCTGCAACTTAGTGAGACCCTGTTTCAAAATAAAGAATAAAAAATAGGACTGGGGGTGTAGCTCGGAGGTAGAATGCCCCTGGGTTCAATCCCTAGTACCAAAAAAAAAAAAAAAAGAAATAATAGAGCTGGGGTGTAGCTTGGAGATAGAATGCCCCTAGGTTCAGTCCCCAGGAAGGAAGGTCTTGCTAAGTTGCTACTAAGGGTCTCACTCCCTCTCTTAATCTTGACCTTCATTCTGAGCAGCACCTGGAGCTGGGCAATGGGGAGGCTGGATCCTGCCACAACCCTAGGAGCACTATTGCTCAGCCCGGCTCTGAATCCACAGCTGCTTTGCAAGGCTTTCTTTCTTTCTTTCTTTCTTTCTTTTTTTTTTTTTTTTTTTTTTTACTGGGGATGGAACCTGGAGGCATTCTACCTCCAAGCTACAGCTACAGCCCTATTTTTTATCCTTTATTTTTTGAAACAGGGTCTTACTAAGTTGTGGAGTGCCTCACTAGGTAGCTGAGGCTGGCCACGAACCCGGATCCTCCAGTCTCAGTCTCCCAAATGCTGGGATTACAAGCGTGCACCACCACGCCCGGGTTTGCAAGGCTTTCTATAAGCCAAGAACTAGAGAGAGCCCAAAGATTCAGAAATAGGACAGCAGTTAGTAAATTACAGTGAATTATCCCACATCAATAAAATGGGCACTAGGCAAGCCTTCAAAAGAATAATTATGAAGAAGCCTTTGGGTCACATGATCCCGGGCCTTTGAGGTCAGCCCTGTGATTCAGTAGGAGTTGGACACAGAACCCAACCCCCAAACTCAATGAAATACATGTGTAAAAAGAGCTGATGATTCTTATAGAACAGTGTTACTGAGGGGATGCAATGGCATAACCAGAGCCCCAGTGCAGGGCGGGCAGTTAGTGGGCAAAATCTATTCCTACGGGCTGGGGACGTGGCTCAGTGACAGAGCGATTGCTCAGCATGTGCGAGGCCCTGGGTTGATCCCCAGCATCGCAAAAAATAAAGTCAATTCTTCTTTTTTTTTTTTTTGGTACTAGGGATTGAACCCAGGGGCATTCTACCTCTGAGCTACATCCCCAGTCCTTTTCATTTATTACTATTATTATTATTATTATTATTATTATTATTATTATTATTATTTTGAACAGGGTCTCGCTAGGTTGCTGAAGGCTTCACTAAGTTGCTGAGGCTGGCCTCGAACTTTTGATCCTCCTGTCTCAGCCTCCGAAGTACTAGGATTACAGATGTGTACCACCTGGGTTCTTGCTCTCTTAATCCTCATAAGGACCCTTTGCCAAAGGCCCATTTTACCAAGGAGGAAATGGAAGCACAGAGAAGATAAGAAACAGGCCCTTGGTCCTATGGCCTCTAAGAGGCAGCATGGGATTCAACACAGAGCTTTTTGATCACAGAGCTTGGCCTCCGCTACTACCCCATTGCTATGGCCTAAATGTTTATGTCCCTCCACCCAAATTTACATGTTGAGCCGGGTGTGGTGGCACATGCTTGTAATCCCAGTACTTAGGAGACTGAGACCGGAGGATCCGGGTTCGTGGCCAGCCTCAGCTACTTAGTGAGGCCCTCCACAATTTAGTGAGACCCTGTTTCAAAATAAAGAATTAAAATAAAGGGCTGGGGGTGTAGCTTGGAGGTAGAATGCCCCTGGGTTCAATGCCCAGTTCTACAAAAAAAAAAAAAAAATTTACATGTTGAAACCTAACCACTAAGCCAGGCCTGGTGGCGCACACTTGTAATCCCAGTGCTTGAGAGGCTGAGATAGGAGGATCGCAGGTTTGAAGCCAGCCTCGACAACTTAGTGAAGCCCTCTGCAGCTTAGTGATACCCCTGTATCCAAATAAGAAATAAAATTGGGCTGGGGTATAGCTCAGAGGTAGAATGCCTCTAGGTTCAATCCCCACTACCAAAAAATAAAAAGAAGCCGGGCATGGTGGCACATGCTTGTAATTCCAGTACTTGGGAGGCTGAGACTGGAGGATCAGGGTTCGCGGCCAGCCTCAGCTACCTAGTGAGTCACTCAGCAACTTAATGAGACCCTGTTTCAAAATAAAGAATAAAAAATAGGGATGGGGCTGTAGCTTGGAGGTAGAATGTCCCTGGGTTCCATCCACAATACCACAAAAAAAAAAAGAAAGAAAGAAAGAAAAGAAACTTAGCCACCAAATTGATATTATCAGAAGGGGGTCCTTAGGGAGGTGTTGAGGCCATGAGGACTCCACCCTCAGGACTGGGATTAATGTCTTTATTATTATTGTTATGTGGGGGGTGGTGGACTAGGGATGGAACCCAGGGGCATTCTACCTCTGAGCTACACCCCCAACCCAATTTTATTATTTTATTTTGAACCAGGGTCTCTGAGTTGCTTGAGGCTGGCCGCAAACCTGCAATCCTCCTGTGTGAGTCTCCCAAGTACTGGGATTACAGGTGTGCACCACCACGCCTGGCTTGGTTAATCCTTTATAGAAGAGGCCTCAGCTGGGCACAGTGGTGCACACCTGTAACCCCAGCTACTCAGGAGGCTGATGCAGAAGGATTGCCAGTTCAAGGCCAGGCTGGACAATTTAGCAAGATTCTTCCAAAATAAAAATAAAAAACTCTG
>PVLC010042299.1:0-13009 GCA_004027655.1 Graphiurus murinus
TTTTTTTTTTTTTTTTTTTTTTTTTTTTGCGGTACTGGGATTGAACTCAGGGACATTCTACCTCCGAGCTACACCCCCAGCCCCATGTTTTATTCTTTATTTTGAAACCGAGTCTCACTAAGTTGCGGAGTGCCTCACTAGGTAGCTGAGGCTGGCCGCGAACCCGGATCCTCCGGTCTCAGCCTCCCGAATGCTGGGATTACAAGCGTGCGCCACCACGCCCGGCTCCCTAGCCCTATTTTTTATTCTTTATTTTGAAATAAGGTCTCACTAAGTTTCGGAGGGCCTAAGTACCTGAGGCTGGCCTCGAGTATGGATTCTCCCATCTCAGCCTCCCAAGTACTGGGATTACAAGCATGAGCCACTACGCCCGGCTTATTTTTTACTTTGAAAGAGTTTTATCAACCTCCCCAAGTACTGGCATTACCGGTGTAAACCACTGTACTCAGTTCCTTAAAGAACATTTACTGAAGGCTTTTTTCTTTTCTTTTCTTTTTTTTGGTACTGGGGATTGAACTCAGGGGCATTCTACCTCCGAGATACACCCCCAGCCCTATTTTTTATTCTTTAGTTTGAAACAGGGTCTCACTAATTTGTGGAGCGCCTCACTAGGTAGCTGAGGTTGGCTGTGAACCCGGATCCTCGGGTCTCAGCTTCCCAAATGCTGATTACCAGCCTGTGCCACCACGCCCAGCTCTACTGATGGCTTTTTAAGGGTGGTTATGGCAAACTATGATGCAAATAATCTAGAATAACAACTATTGTTTCCAATCTCTATTTAATAGATTTGTTGTACAATAAACAATAACAAGTTTACTTCCCAGACAATGTCTTTGTTCCCATTTGGCTTGTGTTGAGAAGATGCAAAAAGCATCTCTGGTAGCCTTATCAGTCAGCGATGACCTTGAACTCACCTTGACCACACCATTTCCTCCCTTCACTTGTTTAGAAAGACCTTGCAGCAAGTAAGATTTGCAGGTGCAGCACCAGCCCCAGGCCCCTTTTACTGTGTAGCACTCCTCCCCTTCAATGGAGGCTCCATTGGGGCTGGTGACCTTAAGACCCTTTCCTGGCTTCCTCTCTGTGCACAGGGCCCACAAAGCACCCTATTCTCATGAGCCACAAAGATTGGCTCAAGGAAGGTCACATGGATCAGAGCAGCCAGTCTTTTCCTGAGATCTTCCAATGTATACATGGGCAAGACAGTTTTTGTTTTTTGGCACTGGGGATTGAACCCAGGGACATTCTACCTCAGAGCTACACCCCCAATCCTATTTTTTATTTTGAAACAGGGTCTCACTAAGTAGCTGAGGCTGGCCTTGAACCCGTATCTTCAAGTTTCAGACTCCCAAGTACTGGGATTACAAGTGTGCACCACCACACTTGGCCTGGCTAAATTTTTTTTTTTTTTTTTTGCAGCACTTGGGATTGAACTCAGGGGCATTCTACCTCCAAGCTATACCCCCAGCCCTATTTTTTATTCTTTATTTTGAAACAGGGTCTCACTAAGTTGTGGAGTGCCTCACTAGGTAGCTAAGGCTGGCTGCGAACCTGGATCCTCTGGTCTCAATCTCCCAAGTACTGGGATTACAAGTGTGCGCCACCACACCCGGCTGTGAGACCCCATTTCAAAATAAAAAATAACATAGTGCTAGGGGTGTGGCTCAGAGGTAGAGTACCCCTGGGTTCAATCCCTAGTACCATACACACACACATACACACACACACACACACACACACACACACACACACACACACACACAAAAGAATAGGGTGGGGGGTGTAGCTTGGAAGTAGACCGCTTCTGGGTTCAATCACCAATACCCAAAACCAAGACCATGTGGATATGGGAAACCTAGGGGAAATTAATGCAGTCCTTGTATAGACAACTCCCACTATGCCCACTGCCTACTGGCCTCAGGGCTGCTTCTCCAGCTCCTCCTGCTTGCCCCTGCCATTGTCAGTTATTTCATTCCCATCAGAAAACCAGGGCCTGTATTCAACTTAACAATGTTCTATTTCAAAGAATCCACCTCGAAGAAGCCGGACGTGGTGGCACATGCTTGTAATCCCAGCATTTGGGAGGCTGAGATGGGAGGATCCAGGTTCGCGGTCAGCCTCAGCTACCTAGTGAGGCCCTCCGCAACTTAGTGAGACCCTGTTTCAAAATAAAGAATAAAAAATAGGGCTGGGGGTATAGCTTGGAGGTAGAATGCCCCTGAGTTCAATCCCCACTACTGAAAAAAAAAAAAAATCCACCTTGAAGGGGTTCCTTAGAAGAAAGAGAAGCTGGGAAGTTGCCAAGTGCACTAGGAACACACATTACAAAAAGTGAGGATAAGCTGGGCGTGGTGACACAAGCTTGTACTCCTATTACTTGGGAAGCTGAGACAGAGGATCACTGGTTCAAGGACAGCCTCCGCAACCTAGTGGGACCCTGTTTTCAAATAAGAAATAAAATTGGTCTACGGAGATAGCTTAGAGGTAGGATGCCTTTGGGTTCCATTCCCAGTATCTCTCTCTCTCTCTTTCTCTCTCTCTCTCTCTCTCTCACACACACACACACACACACACACACACACACAGTGAAGATATAAAATTTGTAATGTCCATTCAACTTTTTTTTTTTTTGCAGTACTGGGGATTGAACCCAGGGGCATTCTACCCCCAAGCTACACCTCCAGCCCTATTTTTATTCTTTATTTTGAAACAAGGTCTCACTAAGTTGCAGAGACCCACACTAAATAGCTGAGGCTGGCCACGAACCCGGATCCTCCAGTCTCAGCCTCCCAAGTACTAGGATTACAAGTGTGGGCCACCACGCCTGGCTCAACTTTTAGATTTAAATAATGAAAAGTTAAAACACAGTCACCATTTTGGACACATATTTTATTATTTTAGAAATTTCCAGCAGAGCTATCATCAAGTACCTTTGTCAGGAGATGCCTGTGAGAAACAAGATTGGAAAACAGCCAAGGGCAGATCTGTCTGCTTTTCTTTAAAGATTCCACACTTTAAAGGGAAACAATAGCCCCACCTCAAGGTGTCAGGGTGTGGCCTGCTCGAGGTGCAGCCTGGCACAAGCTTCCCCAGTATCACCCACTTGCAGATCTGGATGACAGAACTGCATAGATGTAGACTAAAAGTGCAACCTCGAATCACCAACAATTTTCCTGGATGGTACCAGAACAGGAAAGGCATCAGAACAGAATCTACAGTAAATGAAATCATGATTGGTGTTCCTACTTGAAGTTAGCCTTATAAACTAGCTGGCCATATTATTCATTTATTTTAAAAGCAAACCAAGTATATATGGCATCTTTTTAAAAACCATGTAAATGTTGCAAAGTTTTTAGAGGTTATTTATAATCTGAAGAGACTTATAAAAACTACTGGACTTGTTAAGACTATAAATACTAGCCCCTCCTCTCCCATGAAAAAAGCAATTGTTACAAAAATATAAAAAATATACTAGCTCCTATTGTTTAATCTTTCTACCAGAAACCTCATGACTCTGGTACACATCCTGGTCTACACAGCATAGAGCAAGCAGAAGTGCAACTTTTTCAATTTTTTAAGGAAGGAAAAGTACCAAAACATTCCCTTTTGTTCTTTGAAATTGTGGCTACTTTCTTCAGAGGGACTGTATGTAACGCTAGTGAGTAATGACAGTTTGTAGTTTTCTACTGTATTCCCCAGCATAGACCCAGGGTGGATATCATAGCATGGAAGTCTACTTTCCAAATCTTTTTTTTCTTTTTGTAGTACTAAGGATTGAACCCAGGGGCATTCTACCTCTGAGCTTCAACCCCAGCCCTATTTTATCCTTTTATTTTGAAACAGGGTCTAAGTTGCTGAGGGCCTCACTAAATTGCTAAGGCTGGCTGCAAACCTGATCCTCCCATCTCAGCCTCCAAAATACTGGGATTGCAAGCATGTGCCACCACACCGGGCTCAAATCTCACTCTTTAGCATCTTCAGATTTCTCTCTCCAGTTCCTTCAATCCCATTTTGGGACTTACTGGGTCCCCAGACTCCTGCACCATGGCTTTCCTAGCTTTCCCCAAGAAGGCAGATGGTAAAAGGGGAGGAAAGCACAAGGCTTGTTGCTGCCTGAAGCACCCCTTCTTGGAGGGTGGGTTGGCCCAGGTTTACTAATGTCAGTGAAGTTGCATGCTGGGTGGATGATAGCATCCAGGCCTGGAGAGATGACTGAAGCTGCAGGACACTCTGCAAAGCCAGGAGGGGAGGCAGTGGCTGATTCGAAGGCAAAATACTTGGCACTTAATTAAAACACTTCAATAACTTCTAATCAGATGACATTCATTCCTCCACAGCAGCCAATCTACCAGGCACTTTTACCAATTAAGAGGTACGAAATGGACCAAATTGAAAAAAATTCAAGAAATAGGAGCTTGCCCATTGGCTAGTCAAGTCATTAAAGACCCTCCTGGCTTAGGGTATTAGTCTTTCCTTGTCCCTGCTGCTACCAACAGGGGGCAATGTGTACAAAGGCTCAATCAAGCCCCTGGGAGCAAACTGTCACAGGGCAACTGGAGGGATGGATCCACAGGCCACCAGGCAAAAAACTCTCACATAACTGGGATCTTGCTGGGCAGTACCTTGTGTCCCTGAAGTCTGGGGAGACTTAAGCATGTTCAAGAAAACCCTTCATCCCTAAAGCCCTCTGTGTGCAGAGCCCTCACTATCTGCTATGTTGCTCAGAAGTGGATACCTGGTTCAACTTGGAGCCTGGCTCCTACCCACTCCTCCCTGCAGGCCCTCTGACCTTGGCCAGAGCACCCAGTATCCACCACAGCCTAGCCTTGTATCCTGTCCTACCCATGTGCTACTGCCCTCATCATTCCTGTCTGAGATGGGCTACCTTGCCTCCAGGCCAGAATGATGGACCCTTTCTGAGTCCCCACTGGACTTCCAAGCTTTATTGTTAGAAGGACTAGATTTTCACACCGCTAAGGGTTTTATTTCATAGATCATGCTGGTAAGTTCTGGGTTTCCAGTCCTTACCACGGTTGTCAAACATCTGACACCTGCTTGTTTCTCCAGATCTGAAGCATCTCACTCAACATATCCTGGTTGTTTAAAACCCCAAAGGAACTTTCCAAAAGCAACAATAATAGATGATTCAGAGAATTCCAGCCATAGAGCAAGTCCCCTCTACTTTGGTAGGGCCTGTGAGATGTCATGAATTCACATTTGTTCAGAAGAGAAATGCTCCCAATATCAAGGCACAAAGAAAGAAGTCTTCTGGGCAAAATGATGAACAAGACCAGCAACTTCTGTGAGGCCTGAGGCAGGCAGTGAGGGAGGCCTGGGCGAGCACTGGAATGGCCCTGGAGGATGGGGTCTTCCTCTGGGGTCTGAGGCTTCCTCATGCGTACTTCTCCAGGAATTTTATGTGGAAGTCCTTCACCTTCTGGAGCACTATCTTCAGCTTCTCCACCGGAGGGAGAATGGTCATTCTGTCAGGAAAGAGAAGAGTGTCAGGCCGGCTGTGCTGGAAACTCGCAGCTCACCTTGTTCCTTAGTGGGGATGATGGGGTGAGCGGAAGCCACACAGGGAAGGAGGGCCTATTGTGGCCATTTTGATAGTTCCAGCAGGTTAAGACGCAGCAGGTTAAACCCATTACCACAAAAGGTCTGCATCATGTTTTGACTAGTGTACAGAATTTTCCAGAGCATGATTCTTGGTCTTCCCTATAAATAGAGAGCAAGATTTCACCACTATTAGATGGGGCTTTTTTCTTTTGTAAATCTCCAGCCGTCAGCCTCTGACAGTGAGACAATGTGCATTCACAGCTGTGTCTCCCAAGGCCCGCAAGCTACCATGGCTAATGCCCCCTTCCAATCTTTCAACAGGCTTCCCAACCCTAGAGGCAACTCCCTCTTGATTACATTCCTTTTTTCTTGTTTGGTCCTGGGAATTGAATCCAGAACCTTGTTCTTAGCCTCCACTCTACCACTGAGCTATATCCAACCACAGTACCACCTTTTGAATGGGTCATAAATTGCAGAGGTGAGCCTAAGAGTGAAAAAGCCAGCCAGACATGGTTTGCTCACCTGGGGGACACTGCCTACAATCTCGACTAAGTGGAGAGTTGGCTCCAGGTGCCAATACCTCATGACATTTTTTTTTTTTTTTTGCATATGCCACAGGAGACACCTGAGAGCAACATGCATAAAGAAGATGCTGTTCTGAACAGAATGGGGCTCACTGGGAACCCTTGTGAAAGGCCTCACAGTAAGCGGAACTAGTTCCATTGTGCAGCACCACTACAGTCTCTGGGGTTCACAGCAGTGCCATGACTCATGGTGCAGCCCAGGGACCATCGAGCACCTACTACGTGCCAGCCACTGTCTGAGGCATCTGGATGCTGTGTGCTACTGTCGAGTTTAAAAGGACAGGGAAATGAAGAAAACACTCTCCAGGGGACATTTCTTTTTTTTTTTTTTTTTTTTTTTGCGGTACTGGGGATTGAACTCAGGGGCATTCTACCTCCGAGCTATACCCCCAGCCCTATTTTTTATTCTTTATTTTGAAACCGAGTCTCACTAAGTTGTGGAATGCCTCACTAGGTAGCTGAGGCTGGCCGCGAACCCGGATCCTCTGGTCTCAGCCTCCCAAATGCTGGGATTACAAGCGTGCGCCACCACGCCCGGCTTCCAGGGGACATTTCTGATGGCGATGTGACAGATCAGGCAGCAGAGGGGAGAGACAGAATAGTAAGGAAGACCTCTCCCAGGAGATGACCCTGGAGTCTACCCAATTTTCCTGACTTCCTGGGCAAAAGGTCTGAGCTTAGCTCTGCAAGACAGAATGGGAGAGAGATGGGCGGACATTCAAGGGAGTTTGGCTCCACACCTCTTAGTCTCTGATGCCCATCTATGCTCTATGTTAAGGAGTCCAAGTTTCCCTGGACAAACCTGGGATGAACCCCACTGCTGAGGAATGGTTTTGTACCTGAAGTGGTAGGTGCCTTCCCTTTGCCCAAAGCCACTGCCGGGAACAACACAGATGCCAGTCTCCTCCAGGAGCTTCATGCAGTAGAACATGTCTGGGGCCATTTTGTGAGCCTATAGGAGCAGTGCAGAATGTAAGATACATTCCTGGCTTCACACTGTACAAACACACCATGGTTTGCAAAATCATTCAGGGAGCCTATTCAATACAGATTCTCAGGCCCCTGCACCAGGGTTCTGATTTTTCTTTTTTGGTACTGGGGATTGAAGCTGGGGACATTCTACCTCTGAGGTATCTCAGCTACACCCCTAGCCCTATCTTTAAAATTTTTATTTTTGCCAGGCGTGGTGGTGCATGCTTGTAATTCCAGTACTTGGGAGGCTGAGACGGGGATTGCAGGTTCATGGCCAGCCTCAGCTACTTAGTGAGGCCCTCTGCAACTTAGAGAGACCCTTTTTCAAAATAAGGAATAAAAAATAAGGCTGGAGGTGTAGCTCAGAGGCAGAATGCCCCTGGGTTCATTCCCCAATACTGAAAAAAAGAAAAAAAAATTAAACAGTCTTACTAAGTTGATAAAAGTCTTACTACTTGCTGAGGCTTGCCTTGAACCTATCATCTTCCTGTCTTAGCCTCTCAAGGACTATGATTAGAGGTATGAGCTGGGAGTGGTGGCTCACCCTTGTAATCCCAGCATTTGAGAGGCTGAGACCGGAGGATCTGGGTTCGTAGTCAGCCTCAGTTACCTAGTGAGGCCCTCTGCAACTTAGGGAGACCCTGTTTCAAATTAAAGAATAAAAAATAGGGCTGGGGGTATAGCTCGGAGGTAGAATGCCCCTGAGTTCAATCCCCAGTACCACAAAAAATAAAAAAATAAAAAATAAAAAAAAAAGATTTGAGGTATGCACCACCAGGCCCAGCTTAGATTTTGATTTTTTTTGTGTGTGGGGGGGGTTACTGGGGATTGAACCCAGGAGCATTCTATCTCTAAGCTACATCTCCAGCCCTATTTTATTTTGAAACAGGGTCTTTGCTAAGTCACCTCACACTGGCTTCAAACCCAAGATCCTCCTTTCTTAGCCTCTCAAGTACTGGGATTACAGGTATACACCACCATGTCCACTTTGTAATTGGGCTTTTTTTTTTTTTTTTTTTTGCAGTACTGGGGGATTGAACCCAGGGGCATTCTACCTCCGAGCTACATCCCCAGCCCTATTTTTCACTCTTTATTTTGAAACCAAGTCTCACGAAGTTGCGGAGTGCCTCACTAGGTAGCTGAGGCTGGCCGCGAACCCGGATCCTCTGGTCTCAGCCTCCCGAATGCTGGGATTACAAGTGTGCGCCACCACGCCCGGCGTATTTTTAGTCTTTATTTTGAAACAGGGTCTCACTAAGTTGTGGAGGGCCTCACTAAGTAGCTGAGGCTGGCCACGAACCTGCAATCCCCGTCTCAGCCTCCCAAGTACTGGGATTACAAGCGTGCGCCACCACACTCAGATATAATTGGGCATTTTAATAAGACCTTAGGTGATTGGTGTTTACATTCAAATTTGGGAAGCACTGCTTCAAGTAGCTGGAGAAGGGGATGGCTTCCCCAGTATCATATCACGACTGGGTACCTCCCTCCAGAACAGCAGGGTTGACAAAGCTCTGACCAGCTCCTCCTCCCTGGTGGTGAGCATGTGTTTGTCCCATCACCACAGCATGCTGCTGAAGCTGGGCCTGAGAATCTATCATTTTTGCATGGCAAACAGCATCTGGCTGAGAGATCCACAGAGTTCAGAACTCCTAGGGCTCTGCTCCTAGGGAAGAAGTAGCCCCTGACCTGGTTGTCTCAAGTGAACCCAGAGAGAGAAAGCCAGCCTGGCTGTGCCCCAGACCTGAGCTGCCTCCACAGCTTTAGCAGGAATGAAGATCCGAGGAAAGGCATACATGGCTCCTTGTAAGGGGTTGCAGTGAATTCCTGGGACTTGGTTAAACAGATCTTCTGTCAGCTTTGCTTTCTTGGCCAGATTACCCAGGACAAACTCCTTCTCCTGATGAGAGATAGAGAAAGCACAGGAGTCAGTATCTCAGGAAAAGGACTGGCCTCAGCTATTGGAGGCTTGCTCCTTTAACACTCAGTACCTGGACAGATTGACAAAAGAGGTGCTCGTGTGTGCATGAGCACAGAAAATCAGGTAGGTAGGTGAAACATGTCTCCCTGCAGGAATTTTTCCCATAGATTCTCAGCCCAAGAGACTACCACATGCCCTGAGGCACATGAATACATGAGGTGTTTCAGGCCACAGGGCAGATCCTGGGTGACCTGGGTCATGGGTTGGCTTTGGGTGGAGCATCCTGTAAATGCTTCCAGGAGACATGACCCTCCTTCTAGAGAGGCCCACCACTTTATTTGGGAGGACTACCCCCTCCACTCTCAGTCCATGTGTTATGTATGGGACATGTGGCCCAGACTAAACCAGAGTCAGTGACTGGTTCAGAGGTTGACATGTGTCCAAGGTGGAGCAGAGTCATCCAGGGCATCTGCAAGTACTGATGGAAAGGGGACAAAAAGGTATGAGCCTGTGGATGAGTGGATAAACAAATCCTCCTGTCTCAACTTCCCAAGTACTAGGATTACAAGTGTGTGCCACCATGCCCACCCAAAATGTAGAATAGCCATACAATGACATACGACTCAGCCTTCAGCTCCAAAGGAGTTTTTGACACAGGCTACCACACTATGTTGAGTGAAATAAGCCAGTCACAGAGAACAAACATTGTATAATTCCACCTGGAAGAGGTATCTAGAATAAGTGAATTAAGTAGACTGGTAGTTGCCCGGGGCTGAGGGAAAGGAGAGTGGTTAATAGGCATGAAGTTTCACTCTGGGATGATGGAAAAGTTCTTGAGATGGATGGTGGAGGTGGTTGTACAATAGTGTGAATATCCTTAATGCCACAGAACTGTACATTTAAAAATAGTAAAAAAAAAAAAAAAAAAAAAAAAAATTGTTATGTGTGTAACAAAAAAACAGAAAAGGAAGGAAAAAGATATGAGCTTGGACCAGATGGGAGCTGCTTTTTAGTTACATGCCCATAAGTTCCTTTTATTTCTTGAGATGAGGTCTTGCTATGTTGCCCAGGCTGGCCTGGAACACCCAGACACAATCAATCTTCCTGCCTAAGTCTCCCGAGTAGCTGGGACCACAGGCACACACCACCATGCCCAGCTCCGTAAGTTCCTTTTTGGTTAATCTAGTCAGTTGGTTTTTGGCCACACAATTGAAAGGTTCTGTCTGGATCATGTGAACTGTGAAGATGCCTGGAGAGGCCAGAGGCGATCCCATGGCTAAAAAACCAATACTGTGCCCATCCACTTCCCCCTTTTTTTTTTTTTTTCCAGCTTGGTAACAGAATCCCGAGAGTGTAGCCGGGCGTGGTGGCGCACGCTTGTAATCCCAGCATTCGGGAGGCTGAGACCGGAGGATCTGGGTTCGCGGCCAGCCTCAGCTACCTAGTGAGGCACTCTGCAACTTAGTGAGACTCGGTTTCAAAATAAAGAATAAAAAATAGGGCTGGGGGTTTAGCTTGGAGGTAGAATGCCCCTGAGTTCAATCCCCAGTACCGCAAAAAAAAAAAAAAAAAAAGAATCCCGAGCGTGTTATGAGGACACAAGGCCCTTCCCTCTAGGTGCCTACCTATCCATGATGCTCACAGGTGAGGAAGGAAGGTTGGCCCACCCACACACAGTCAGTCCTCCTACTCCAAAACACATCCTGCTGCATCCTCAGACTTAAGCAATCATGAGGGTCTTCAGGAACCAGGAGGCACCATGAGCTTCCCCTGAAGAACACAGCCAGCCACACACACATGCACACATTCACACCAGCAGAAATATGGCCATCTGGAGACAAGCCGGCCATTGACCATGGCAGAATTCACCTGTGGTCCTGATAGATCCTGTGACACAGACAGGTCACAGCAGACTCACCCTGCTGAACTGCTCAAAGGACTCCTCCCCTGGCACCGGGGGGTTCACAACAATGTCCATGGCAGCCTGTCCAGACACTGGTGGGCACAGACGCACTGAGAGCAGCTTCACTAGCTGGGCCTGGATCTCAGGGTGCAGGTTGATCACCTCCATGTAGCCTCCTCTGTAGCCACACCTAGAGGGTGAGGAGAGGAAGAGCACCCACCAGTTGTAGGAAGGACTCGTAGAGTGTAATTTGGACAGTCGGAATCTGTACCCATCCTCACCCTCAATTCCAAATGGCAAGACATGGCTGGGTTCTTCCCAATGAAAAGTGAATGGAAATATGCACAAATTCACTTCCTTATAGGAAAATCAATGTGCATTCCTTTCTCTCTCCCTTTCCCTACTTTCTGAGAGATGGAGACAATGGAGCAGCAGCCCCAGTGCTAGAGACAGACATCAATCATGTTGAAAAGACAGACCCATGAGCTGGGCGTGGTGGCACATACTTGTAATCTCAGTACTTGGGAGCCTAAGACCGGAGGATCCGGGTTCACAGCTTCCTCAGCTACTTAGTGAAGCCCTCAATAACTTAGTGAGACCCTATTTCAAAATAAAGAATTAAAAAAATAGGGTTGGAGGTATAGCTCAGAGGTAGAATGCCCTGGGTTCAGTCCCAGTTCTGCAATAAATAAATAACAAAAAAACAAAACAAACAAACAAACAAAAAAGGGCTAGGGGTCTAGCTTTGAGGCAGATTGCCCCTGGGTTCAATCCCCAGTAACCAACACACACACAAATTGAATTCTGTATGTTATAGCCAAAAGACTCTTGAAGGATGCAGAATTAGCCATATGAAAATAAGCCAATAAGCTGGGCGTGGTGGCGCACACTTGTAATCCCAGTACTTGGGAGGCTGAGACCAGAGGATCTGGGTTCGCAGCCAGCCTCAGCTGCTTAGTGAGGCCCTCCTCAACTTAGTGAGACCCTGTTTCAAAATAAAGAATAAAAAATAGGGAGGTAGAGTGCCCCTGGGTTCAATCCCCAGTACCACACACACACACACGCAAAAAAAAAAAAAAAAAAAAAAAAGGCAATATAATACAGTGAGTTAAAAAAAAAAAAAAATCTCAACCAAATTTGCAACATCATTTTTTGGACTATGCCTCCTTCTCTGGTCTATTACTGCCAATGGTCAGACTAATGACCACAAAAACACAGGCAGGGTTCTAGTTATCTTTCTCTGAGTACCACCACCCCAACCTCAGAGCTCCCAACATGATAAGATTCTCAATAAATCACTTTTCAGATCATGCAGCTAACTGAACCAGCAAAGACAGATTCCTATCTGATCCCTGGACTGCACTTCAAAAGCAGGAAGATAAGTTCTGACATCTTGGAAAGGTTTCCCTTTCAAGTTAAAAGAAGAACCTTCTGTTTAATCCTCTGCTGATGAGCAGAAAGTCAAAATGTGCAAAGCAAGCTAATCTAAGGTAATCAGGATCTGAGAGCAATGGTGCAGAACTCAGGGTACTCAGGGGACTGTTAAAAAGTAACCAATGACAGTGATTGAGAGATGGATAAGTATGTGATAAAGACATCTGAGTTTAGCTAGGCGTGGTGGCACAGGCTTGTAATCCCAGTACTTGGAAGGCTGAGACAGGAGGATTCCGGTTCGAGGCCAGCCTTAGCTACTTAGTGAGGCCCTCCTCAACTTAGTGAGACCCTGTTTCAAAATAAAGAATAAAAAATGGGGCTAGGGGTGTAGCTCAGAGGTAGAATGCCCCTGGGTTCAATCCCCAGTACCCGGGGGGAAAAAATGACATCCAAGTTTAAAAAATGAATACAAGAGCTGGGCGTGGTGGTGGCGCACACTTGTAATCCCAGCATTCGGGAGGCTGAGACCGGAGGATCCGGGTTCGCGGCCAGCCTCAGCTACCTAGTGAGGCACTCCGCAACTTAGTGAGACTCGGTTTCAAAATAAAGAATAAAAAATAGGGCTGGGGGTGTAGCTCGGAGGTAGAATGCCCCTGAGTTCAATCCCTAGTACCGCAAAAAAAAAAAAAAAAAAAA
>PVLC010042300.1:0-12906 GCA_004027655.1 Graphiurus murinus
TGGGACTGCAAATTAGTCAAACATTATGGAGATCAGGATGGAGGTCCCTTAAGACTAGGCATGGAACCATCAAATGACCCAGCTATACCACTCCTGAGTATCTTCCAAAACAAAGTCAGAATACTTCAGTAATACATGCATTTCCATTTTTATAACAGCACCATTCACAATAGCCAAATTATGGAACCAACCTAGGTGTCCATCAATGGATGAATGGATAACAAAAATGTGGTACATATATACAATGGAATTTTACTCAGTAATAAAGAACAACAAAATTATCTCATCTGCAGGATAGTGGATGAAACTAGAGACTATTATGCTGAGTGAGACTGGTCAGTCACAGAAAATCAAGGGTTGAATATTTTCTCTCATATGTGGAAGCTAGAGAGAAAATGGGAAACAAAGGGGACCTTGGATAATTGAGGAGAGTGGACAGTAAAATAGTGGAAAGACCTAGGAGGAAGGAGGGTGGAGGGTAAAGGAAAGACCTGATGAAAGAAACAGTTCCAAGTATGTTGTGCCTATGCACAAAGGTATCACTACCAATCATGCCGTCAAGTAGGGGGAGGGGTGGGACCTGTGTGCAGTCTGTTTGTATGACTTGAACCTCACTAAATGCATAATCACAATGAACTAATAATATTACAAAATAATTTTAAAAAGTAAAAAGTGGTTGGCAGCTAGAAAAACTAGAGGTTAGGAAAAGCGAGAGATTTCGGGGAAGATGGCAAGAAGGCAAAGCTGAGGAAGAAGAGAAACTGTCCACCATGGAGAAGGGACAGTGACTTTTTAGATTAGCGATTTTTAATACATGTTCCACCTTGAGTTGCTGCTTGCATTTCAGTATGCTACAGTGATCTCCCTGTTACCCTTCAACTCCTAGGAAAGCCTGTTACTTACACTAGCTTGCATTCGCGGGGCTCTGTGGGAAGTGAAGAAAGTAGGGGTGGTATCTTCTGGCAGGGCAGAGAGAGATGGCAGGAGGCATACAGGCTCTGCTGGGAAGTGGGCAACAGAGTGGACCCACCAGAATGGCTTATACAAACTCTCCTACCCCAAATACATGCAGAATGTCAGCTCTGTGAGGGAAAGACTTTTGTTTACCTATTTCATGTCCTAGCTTTTGTGCCTAGAGTTGAGTTTAACACACATTAGTTTCTCAGTAAATGGAATGGCCAGGCATGGTAGTGCATGCCTATAATCCCAGTGACTTGGAAGGCTGAGGCAGGAGGATCACAAGTTTGAGGCCAGCCTGGGCAACTTAGCAAGACACTGTCTTAAATTATAAAGGGCTAGAGCTCAATAGGAGACCACCCCTGGGTTCAGTCCCCAGTACTAAAAAAATGTTGGAATGAATAAAAGTCATGGTAGAGGTTCTGGACTGCTCCCAGTGCGGAAAAGGCAAACCCAGAAGCTGATGCTTGGGAATCTGGCTTTCGTTTATAAGTCTGGAATCCTGGCAGCTTCAGCTCTGGTGATGTCACTAGAGGAGGTACAAGGAGTTTCCAGAGCGGGGAACCTCAACTCAAGACAAGTGGGGTTCTTGAGAAATATTGCAGAAATGAATTTAAGGACACATCAGTTAGAGGCACTGAAAATTGTTTAGGAAAGCAGACACATTCAAAGGAGAATGTGGACCATCTCAAGGGGGAGAGACGCTTTTGGTATTCTCAGGCTCTTTTTTCAAAGGAAACTTAGTGAGGGGAGGGCACAGGAAGGAGTGTGAGAATCATACTGATGTGATCACAAGATGGTTTATGGTGGTCTGGCAGTTCTCAGGATTCTTAGATTGACATCTCTTCCATTATCTGATCAATAGATAACATTGGGAAAGTACCTAATAAGTTTTGTATCTCTCCTTGCTCAATTTATTCTAAAAATTCATGCATCAGTGAGCCAATTAACCATGCACAGGGCAATTTTCATAAATGGGTGAATTCACGGTAACTTTAAGACTATGAGTGAAGATTTATAGGTTTCCCAGAAATTTGGGAGTGGCAGACCTGGGAGAGAGAACTGGCTTGAGGAGGAAAAGTATGCAGAAATTTAGCACAAGGAGTTAGGTTACGGTTATAATTTCCTTGGCCTTCCTTTGGTCTCTTTTCTACCTATCTTTTATATTTTTTTCTGTTCTACTTCAGTCTCTTATCTAAGATGTCTGTGTATATATTTGAATTTTCTCTCCATGGATAAGTGATTTGTAACACTATAGTGATAGAAAGGTCTTTAAAATTTGTTAATAACTCTCTAAATGGAATCCCAGTTGCAGATGGCTCTTTCGTTGCAGATTATCATGACATTTCCTATGTAACACCACTAAATCAGTCCCTCTGGGATCTTACACCTTCAGTAAGGTATGAGTTGAAGAGTTCAAGGGCAGTATTTTAGCCAGCAGGTTATAATAAGGGAGTCATTGAATTTGGGGGAGTGAGAAGATGTAGGAAGGGAGGGCTTTAGTTCAGAAGTCCCAGTGGGGCCCGTGTGAAAAGGCATGAATCTCAAGAAGGAATGGCCTTTATGAGTCCCACAAGATGAGAACTGGAGCTTTGATGAAGAATCCTTTCAGAATCTTGGATGCTTTCTCCATAGCAGTAATTCAAGCCATCCTCCGCAATCAGGTAAAGCTTCTGCACTGAAGTGATAAAGTGTGCAAAGCATTGGTGATGTGTTCTATGAAGGTTAAGAGCTGCTGGGGAACATAGTGGGGCACGGAGTGTGGACTACCATTTCAAAATGGCTAAAATATTTCGGGATAATTATCTGGCTTCACTGAGGAGAATGAAGGTAAATATCTTCTGATTATTTGAGCACACATATCTCTCAATCCATTGATTATCAGTGAGGTAATGTACAAAATGGAAGTAATAAAGCCCACCCTCCTGGATTTTGGTGAAGCTTAGAGATTATTTATAATACCCAAATGAGTGTTAGGTACACAAGAGACACTAAATAAAAAGTAGCTATTAAGACTGTAAATGTTTTTCAGATTTGCTTAGAAATAACTATATATTTTTAAAAGTCCAAATAAAGGGTTAATGAAGGCCAGATTATTATTGTATTACCATAGATACAAAGTACATGATTGCTACTTCTCTCTTCTTTTATAGGAATCTAGGCAAGATTATACATTCACACATTTGCCAGAGCCCAAATAGGCACAGAATGAAGGGTATGAGTATTTTTCAGTGGTCTGAAACTTGAATATGTGGTAGCTATTAAGATCAGAGTGCCTCCCCAGGCATTGTAGCACACACTTGTAATCCAGTACTTGGGAGGCTGAGGCAGGAGGATAGCAGGTTGGAGGACAGCCTTAGCAATATAGTGAGACCTCAGCAACCTAGCAAGACCTGTTTCAAAACAAAAAATAAAAAAGATCTAGGGGTGTAGCTAGGAGGTAGAATGCCCCTAGGTCCAATCCCCAGTACACTCTCTCCCACAAAAGATCATAGAACCTCATAAGATAAAGGTGATGAGAATGAATAATGAAGATAAGCCGGGCATGGTGGTCCACACTTGTAATACCAGTACTTGGGAGGCTGAGACAGAAGGATCGCAGGTTTGCGGCCAGCCTCAGCTACCTAGTGAGGCCCTATGCAACTTAGGGAGACCCTGTTTCAAAATGAGGAACAAAAATAGGGTTGAGGGTTTGACTAGGAGGTAGGAATGCCCCTGGGTTCAATACCCAGTACTACAGGAAAAAAAAAATGAAGATAACAATAGTTAGCATTTTTGAGCAATTATTGTGCTCCTGGCCCTGTGTTAAGCATCTCTTGGCACCTTCTTCATCTGTTGTCTCAAGAGAGAGTCTTTCAAGTTCTAGTCCAGGAGGCAGTTGATGAGCTTGATCAAGGAACTTTGTGTTTATCTTGTTAAATTCAATATAGTTAGATGTTGTCTTCTGATGGTGCAGAGAGCTGCAATCTGTGTGTGTGTGTGTGTGTGTGTGTGTGTGTGTGTGTGTGTGTGTGTGTTACTGAGAATTAAACTCAGGGGCATTCTACCTCTAAGTGATCCATCCAGTCCTTTTTATTTGAGTCAGGGTCTCACTAAGTTAGTGTGTGCTGGTCTTGAACCTGCAATCCTCCTGTCTCAGTCCCCCAAGTACTGGGATTACAGGCTTATGCTCATGCCTGGCCAGCTCTGACCTTTTCTGTGATCTAATTCAGTCATTTATCATTATTGTTCTTTCTTTTTTCTTTATTTTTTTAAATTTTATTTTTTTAATTGGTGCATTGTAATCATACATCTTTGTTAGGTACAAACTGATAAAGGCATACATGCACACATTTCTCATTCAACCCTACCCCAATCCCCACCCCACTCTCTTGTCCTCCCTCCTCAGGTTCAGATTAGTGTTTGACTCTGATATGTTTGTGAAAGTACATCATGTCTATTACGTTGTTCTTTCTTATCTTCATGTTTTCTGAAAATGTGATGATTGGGCCATGGATACCCTTATTCACATATTCAATGAGAGTTTGAGCTAGTTAGGATCAAGAACAAACCTCTGCTGAACATAGATTTTGGAAATCTCTCTGGGGTGACTGTGACTCCTAATTCAGCATTCTTTAAATTTGGCTCTGTTATGGTTTGGATCTTCGACATCTTCCCAAAGCTGTGTGTTAAATAGGCTTAATCACCATGTGGCATGATTGAGAGGTGGTGGAGATTTCAGGAGGTAGAGCCTAATGGAAGAAAGTTAGATATTCAGGGAGTTACCAGGAAAATCAAAGGGGATATTGGGACCCTGGTGTCTCTTCTCTCTGTTTCCCGGCTGCCATGAGATGAGCAGTTTCTTTTGCCAGGTTCTCCCCACCTGGTAAGGTAATATTCTGCCTTACCACAGGCCCAAAGGCAGCAAGTGATCATGGGCTGAAACCTCTGAAACTTTGAGCCAAAAGAAGTCTTTCTTCCTCGTAAGTTGTTTATCCGAGGTATTTTGTTGTGGCTACAGAAAGCTGACTAACACAGGCTCTACCAACACATTTAAGCATTTCACATTTATCCATTGTCCACAGTTATCACAAAAATATTATGATTGCTGAAATGCAGATTTATGGGCTCTATAGCAATCTGTGATTCTTACCACATTACTAATCTTAGGAAAGCACATTTTACATGTCTGTGATTCTTACCATATTACTAATCTTAGAAAAATATTTTACACCTGAGTTCTTGAGTTTGGGGCAATTTCTTGTGATCACATTTTCCTCTTCAAGTACTTAAAATAGTATAAATAATTTATTCTAGAGTTCTTCCTAGAATCATTGGAGGGTTTACCTGCCAGCATTTTGGTTTTATAAAATTCATATTCTAGCTGGGCATGATGGCACATGCCCATAATCCTAATACTTGAGGCTGAGACAGTAAGATCACAAATTCAAGGCCAACCTCAGCAAATTAGCAAGATCCTGTTTCAAAGTACCACAAATAAAATAAAGTTCATATTCTTCCCTTTGTTGAAAGATAGGGGAACAGAGAAAGGTATTTCTCCAGGTTTCAGGTACCTCTTCTTTTTCTATAGGATGCCATTGATGATCTTAGAAAAGTTTCAAAAAAGAAATAAAATTGAAGGCCAGATTTCAAGACACTAAATTAATTGGAAGGAATAAAAGTTAGATCTTAGATTTCATGATGCTTTCCCTTAATATATTTCAAAGCATCCGTCTGTTTTGAGTTCAGCTGTAAGAATAAAAATTTCAGTCCATTAGGAGATTTCTGTGTATTCAGCCCTTTGTCTTATTTCTGGCATTTTGTCTTGTCTGTCAGATGGTTATTTCATAATAGCACAATTTATTGAACTTGGCACCATTCATATCCTTTCTTATATGCAAGTCATGCTGTTTCAGAATGTCTTTGGTGATTATAATTGCCTGGAAATCTAAGGCTATCAGAAAAGGAATAGAAGATTTCTACCTAAAAAGGATTTTGAGTCTTCATCTTCCAAAGCTTTTGATTTCAATATTTTATTTCAAAGAATAAAAGGACAGAGGGAGGCCTAATTCTCTGCACTCAGCCTTTTGGTTTGACTAAATGCATAATTGAGCTTTGGATCATCCTGAAAATCAGCTGCAGCAACACTAGACAGTCTGCAGTATTGGCCAAATACCTCTTGCTTATACTGTATATGATATTTTAACTCACATTCTGGCAAGCAGAGACTCTAGAGCCTGCTGTCTGGAGCCTAAGAGTCAGGGACATGGAAGGGATTATGTAGTCTATTTCTAGAACAGTATTAAAACAGATCACTCCAGGTCTAGAATGTTGAGCACTATCTGGGCTACTTTTTTTAATGTCAAGATCAAATTTAATCATGTAGGCATTCCTTACTTTGTGGTGCAGATGTGTTTGTGAAAAATAGGTAGAAATCGGCACATATTTTAAAGGAATTCTGGTGATTTAATAGTTGAAGCTATGCTACTAAGATCATTCTTGTGCAATGTGAAAGAATGCTCTCTACTATAACTTCTGTGTAACTGAATTTTTATTTGATAATTTTTCCTAAAATTGATTAAAAAAAAAAAAAGGACACTTCTTTAAGAGAGACTGTGAAAACAGTGGGGCACTCTGGAAGCCAGCATTCCAGGGCCAGAGTTTGCACTGTGACATCTAATGTTTGGCACGCATTGATGTTGATGGCACTTTCTTAGGGAGGTGCATTGCCATATTTCTAAGAAAAATATATATCAGACTTACAATTGCCTAAATTAGTTCTAATTTTTTAAACATGCTAATTTGAGAAACATTAAATTAAGTAAAACATAAATTTTAAAGCTCTCAGAAATTTCTTTCCTGAATAGTTTAGATAATGATATCTGCTAGGTAAGTATGTGATTTTATGTTAAGTAAGTGACTTAAAGAGAATAAAATTATGTGTTTGGTATGGCCAGCATCTGTACCATCTTAAATAATATAAAACTCCAATAATCTGGACCAAATGAATTTGGATTTTAAAATAATTTGAATATATCATGTGTGATTGCTTAGAGATCAACTATTTTCAGCCCTGGTTGTGTATTAAAATTACTGAGGTAGCTGGGTACAATGATGCATGCTTGTAATCTCAATATTTGAGAGCCTGAGACAGGAAGATTGCAGGTTAGTGGCCAGCCTCAGCAACTTAGTGAGGCCCTCTGCAACTGAGACCCTATATATTATATATATCTGGAGCCTGGTGTGGTGCCTGGAGCCAGGTGGTGCATGCCTATAATCCCAGTACTTGAGAGGCTGAGACAAGAAGATCACAGGCTCAAGATTAGCCTCAGCAGCTTATTGAGACCCTTAGCAATTGAATGGGACCCTGTTTCAAAATTAAAAAAATAGCTGGGTGTGGTGGTGCACGCTCCCAGCACTTGGGAGGCTGAGACAGGAAGATTGAAGGTTTGGGGCCAGCTTCAGCTACTTTGTGACGACCTTTGCAACTTAGTGAGACTCTGTTTCAAAATAGAAAAATAGGGCTGGGGGTATAGCTTGGAGGTAGAATACTGCTGGGTTCAATTCCCAGTACTACATACACACAGAAAAATTAAAATTAAAAAATAATAAAATAGGGCTGAGGATGTACCTTATGCCCAGTTCCACAAAACAAAACAAGCATTCAGATTCAGACAGGTACAACAATGTGTACCTGTAGTCACAGCACTAGGGAGCCTGAGGCAGGAGGATTCCCTGATTCCAGGAGTTCAGGAGCTACGTGGGCAACATAGTGAGACCCCAATATTGAAAAAAAAAAACAAAAACAACAATTCAGACTCTGAAGTCTCACTCAGACTTTCTGAATCAGAATCTACATTTTAACTAGATCTTGAGGAAGATTTGTTTGTAGCATGGTTTTCATAGCACTTGACTTGTCCTCATGCTTGCTAAGTGTATGCTTTCCCCCTGAGCCACAGCCCCGGCCAGGCACTGGATATAAAGTGTTTCACAGTCATTCTATTCATTGATTACATGTGGTTTTTTGTTTTGTTTGGTAGGGGGGATCGTTTATTAAGTCTCTAGTGGGGACAGATACTACCGTAGATACTGGGAAACATAAAAGTATGAATGAAATGTGACCTCTTTTTCAAGGGACTGGCTGAGGGTAGGGGTGGAGACTTCAGGACTACAGCTGTGATATTGAGCTGTGTGCAGTCTTCTGGGAGAAGGAGGAGAAGGTGAAACCCCTGTCCTCTCCAGGGAGTAGGAGTTGAGTTGAGTTTTAGAAATGGAAAATATAGAGCTAGTGGTTTCTTCTTGGGCCTGCCACATTGGCATTAACTGGGAACTTGTTAGAAATGCCAATATTGGGGGTCTATTTCAGATGTAATAAATCACAGATTCTGTGAGTAGGAACTAGCCATTTGTACGTTAACATGTCCAACATTTGATTTTGAGAATAGTGGGTGTGATTATTTTCCATTTAGAGTCTGTCTCTCTGTCTCTCTCTTGTGCTGGGGATTGAACCCAGGGCCTTGTACATGCTAGGCAGATGCTCTGCCACTAAGCTACATTCCCAACCATTGCAGACTCTTGAAAACACAGGCCCCAATTAAGAGTAGAGCTCATTCACATCATTCTGTGTTGTTTGCTATGGCTTGAACATAGTGTGCTGACTGTACTGGGAATTTCACAACAACTTTGCTCAAATCCATGTATATTTATTGTTCTATGAAGCTTAATTAATCTTTCTCTTTTGTCTCATTTAGTCACTAATAACATTTAAAGAAAAAGCTTTGTATTGGGCTATGTATTGGTTTTATTTTTTAAAAATTGAGAAAACTTTGCAGTTGTTTGAAAACTTTTTGTTATTATTAGAATATTATAATTATAATTGTAAAATTTCTATCCAAAAATGGAAAAAAAATAAAGCATAAGGACCTTCTCATGTACTTTTATTTATTTATTTATTTATTTGGCGGTATTGGGGATTGAACTCAGGGGCATTCTACCTCCGAGCTATACCCTCAGCCCTATTTTTTTATTCTTTATTTTGAAACCGAGTCTCACTAAGTTGTGGAGTGCCTCACTAGGTAGCTGAGGCTGGCCTCGAACCCAGATCCTCTGGTCTCAGCCTCCCGAATGCTGGGATTACAAGCATGCGCCACCACGCCCGGTTCTCATGTACTTTTAAATGAATGTACTTTAAATGGATTTTTAAACTCTGTGGAGCAGAGTTACAGTCCCTATGATCCAATGGGATAGGATGAGTCTGTTATAAACCCAAAATTTCATGTACAAACTTCAATTTTAGTAATGTCAGTTTTTCCCTTTTTAATATTTTTTTTTGTCATAATAGCTAGCAAGAAGCAAACACTTTTCCTTTCCTTTCTCTTATTCTCAAGTTGAAGTGATAATAAGTACCTTGGAGGCCAAAAGGAGGTCACTGAAGAGAAGAAAGAGCTTGGATAATGAACCATGAAATAGAGCTCAAAGAGAATTCCCATTGAAAGCTGGGAAGAGACTGTAGAGATCAAATGATCCAGCCTTCTCACCTCAGAGGCCTCTGCGAGTTCAAATGAGTTGCTCAGGGTCACATTGCTAACGAAGAAACTGGAACCAGAAATCATGTTTCCAAACTCTTTGTTCAGTGTTCTTTCTATTACACCAAGATCACATGGTTGGTTGAGTCCTCATGAGGGAAAACCCAAGTTATATGAGAATATAAAGATTGATTATTTTTCCCCTTTAAAATCTAGTAAGAGCCAGGCGTGGTGGCCCACACTTGTAATACCAGTGCTTGGGAGGCTGAGAACGTAGGATCCCGGTTCAAGGCCAGCCTCAGCTACCTAGTGAGGCCCTCCGCAACTTAGTGAGACCCTGTTTCAAAATAAAGAATAAAGTAGGGTTGGGGGTATAGCTCGGAGGTAGAATGCCCCTGAGTTCAATCCCCAGTACCACAATAAATAAATAAATAAGTAAATAAATAAATAAATAAATAAATAAATAAATAAATAAAATCTAGTAAGGAGCTAGTAATACACCAGATATCATCCAATTTGATGTCTTTACTGAATATATTGATTATCTCCCAAATCCTCTTTGGAATGAGAGTGTAAATAGATGATAAAAAGTAAATAAGAATATCAGTCCAAAGCTGACTTCCCTACTGAAGCCCAGATTATAAATTTAATAATGTCTTGAACAGTTCCACCTAGATCTAGAACTAAACATTTATCAAATTGAATATTCTCTTATAAAACTTGCCTTTTCCTTTTTCTCTCACCCCATAGGTCCACTCAAGCACTCATCAATTTTATCTCCTGTCAATCTTAGCTCTTAAATAGTTTTCAAATCCATTTAAGTAGAATGCAACTGTATTTGTTTCTTTGTGACTGGTTTATTTCACTTAGCAAAATGTTCTCAAGGTTTATCCATGTTGTCATCTGTGGGAGAATGACCTTTCTTTTTAAGGCTGAACAATATCCGATTGTATGACATAGCACATTTTGCTTATCCATTCATCAATCGATGATCACTTGAGTTGTGGCACTTTTTGGCTAATGAGAAGAGTGCTGCTAGGAGTAGACACATATCTATTTGAGTCCCCAGTTTCTTTTCTTTTGGGTATATAACCAGTGGAGAGGGAACTGAGGGAAGGTTCACTGAGTGCTGTGTGCTTGTATGCCTCTATCACTCTGAACTTCATCATGATGTATGATTACAATGCACAAATTTAAAAGAAGAATGTCTTTTATCAGTGTGTCTGAGGATGAGTAGAAGTAGGAAGTTATTTTGACAGTCACAGTGTGATTGGGCAAGTGAGCTGACCAGAGGCCAGCAAAAGGCATTTCTGAGTGGAATTTAAGTGGTTTCAAGCATGGTGGCACATGCCTGTACTTGGGAGGCTGAAACAAGAATATCACAGGTTTGAGGCCAGCCTCAGCAACGTAGTGAGACCCTGTTTCAAAACAAAAAATAAAAACAGGGCTGAGGACACAGCTTAGAGGTAGAATGTCCTTGAGTTCCATCCTTAGTAACACACACACACGCGCGCGCGCACACACACAGATCACACACACACAAACACACAGACACACAGACACACAGACACACACTGGCTCCGGTGGAAGATCATTTATTCTGGCAGCAGTCTACCTGTCTGCCTCATGTAGGAGCATACTCAGTGGTGGAAGTAAAAGGGATCTGAGAATTCTGTCAAGAGCTGAGTTGAAGAACCATTGGGTCTGTCTAGGCTGAGTATGGACAGAAAATGCTGATGAATTAGAGCAAAAAAGGAAGGTTGTGGGATTATGTGGGATTAGAGGGCTGTGTGGGAGGCAGTGAGAAGGTCAGAATAAAGGTGTGAAGAACTGGAAAATAGGAGAATATGGTTAGAGAAAGGAATTTGTACAGCTTCTATCAGCCTTCACTAAGAATTATTCAATAATGGATCCTCTCAAAGTAATATCAGTGTTTCATTAGATTTTTATATAAGAATTACTTTCTTTCCTCATTGCTGCTTTTGTAGAAAAAGATGTCAACTCATTTCTCTTTAGGAAAACATTTGGTGCTTTGAATGGATAAAATCAAAATTGGCTATTTGGTAAGTTTGGAAATGAAAATTTGAAGAAACTAAATTTTAACACCACTGAATAATGTGAAACGGATCTTCACATTGCTACCCTGATTAGAGCAAATGCTCTAATTGACATTTTATTAGTAGTACTTTATTCCACTTATTATATACAGCATTCTGGCAATTAGGATGTTTACAGTATTTCATATTATAATTAGCATTCTGTTAATTAGTAGTAAGGGCCATGTTTATTCAGAAAAGTAGTCTGTGTTCAGGCCCCTGATATTTTTTGGCAGGTAGACTCTTCATGGCCACTCCCCATCTTCACCATCTACCAGCAAAGAGAAGATGGTTATTGTATTGGCTGGAACCCAGGCCTGAATGACTGTTGGACAGGTCCAACCAATGCCGTCTTGGCATCTTTTCCTAACCAGGGCTGGAGGGCAAATACTCTTTATTCTACAACCAATTAGCCATTCCTTCCCCTTTATTTAAAAAGTTCTGAAAACAAAGTTCATCCATGATGCCTATGAACATGTAAAAGATGTCATCTTATTTGACCTGACCTAAATATTTTTCTGTACAGTTAAGGGTTGGTTTCATGTTCCTATTTTGCTTCCAATGTGACATTTTAAGGTCCATGATGGTAGATGTTAGGTTTATTCAACAAAAACAAAAACAAAAAAAGCCATGATAACTCTTATATGTTGATTTCTACAATTAGGTATTTAAAACATTTTCATAAGGTTGGTGATAACAGTGATAGTATCAGAGAAATAAAGTCCTTATTTGCGTTCTGAATTGCTATCCCCATTCAATTATGTCAATAGACTGTTAGTTAAATTAGTAATAAACTTCTGGGGCTTTAAGATTTGTATTTAGGATGTGATATATGTTCCTACTACAATGAGTTTTTGGAAGTGAGACACCATCTCTATAACATTCCCTTGCAAATGAGTAAGTCAGAGAGAAAAATAAAAGCGGTTTTTATTTTACTGTGGCTTAATTATGTGTTATTGTTTATTCTAATCTGTTCTGAATTCCTTTTAGAAAATATACACATTTATATTTATATAAAGATCAAATAAATTCACAGAGGAAATTCTAAAATTTTTCCACTTCATGTCTCTGAGATTTCTAATCCTTCGTCTCCCAATTCTCAAGAATTGGTTCTTTCTCTTTTTAAGAATGGGCAACTAATTAGACCAGCAGAGTAATACCGCCAGTCAGCTTAGTCATTTTATTACCTTTGCATAGCTCCAGAGGGTGATGACTGAAGGGAAAAACATACTTGTTTTGGTGGCTGATTACACTTCATAGTTCAATTCACAGTAGAAATTTTCTTTTGAGATGATCAAATTGCCTGTAATGGAATAGTGGGTGAAAAAAAGATAAACAGAATCCTTTAA
>PVLC010042301.1:0-13006 GCA_004027655.1 Graphiurus murinus
CGCCTATTCACAATGGGCTGGCTGACTCCATTTTGGAAGTCCCTGAGGTGATTTTCCAGAGCTCCATTTGCCTATCAAAAGGAAGTCACATCTATTATAAGAAAGACCCCACATCCCTGACTTCCTGTCTCCACTCCCGATAGTCCTACCTAAAGTTTTTTTCCACTGTTTTTTAAGACCCCAAGGGTGGGGGACCAATATCCCATGCTGCCCCAGTTTCCCTAGTCCCCGTCCTGGACCCCAGAGCCAGCCCCTCTCAGGTGTGATAGAAAAAGGAGGAGGAGAGCCCACGCGCTCTCTCTTTCCCACGTGACCTCTCTCTGCCACACACACACTCTCTCCCAACCGCGATCCTAGAGATTCCTGAGGTGACCTGAGCCCTTTCCCCTGTGCACCTGTGCCTTTCCTTAAATAAAGCTTATGCCTTTGTCCCTATCTGGTGCGTGTTGAAATTCTTTTCACCACGAAGGCCAAGAACCCACTAGAGATACTCTGCTGACCCACAGCAAGTCCATCCTAACCCCAGAAACCATGATCTCACTGTCCACAGCTTTTCCTTTTCCAGAAAGTCATAGAGTCACAATCGCACAGCAAGGTCCTTTTCAGATTGCTTTCTCTCTTTTTTTTCTGACAGTACAGGGGATTGAACCCAGGGGCATTCTACCCCCAAGCTACAGTCCCAGCCCTATTTTTTATTCTTTATTTTGAAACAGGGTCTCACTAAGTTGCGGAGTGCCTCACTAGGTAGCTGAGGCTGGCCCCAAACCCGGATCCTCCGGTCTCAGCCTCCCAAGTACTGGGATTACAAGCGTGCGCCACCACGCCTGGCTATGTTCTGTTGTTTTGCTAACCCCTTTTGTTTATTTATTTATTTATTTTGCCCAGAAAAAAATTACCACTTGTACTTAATATTTTTTCTTTAAATGTATTTGGATTCATTTAAAAAAATGTATTCCTCTTAACATGCTAATATCCATAAACTAAAGAATGTGAGCATTGCCGTTGTTTTCTAGCGCACATGAAAATGCATAACTATTCAGGTAAAGAAAAAAAAAATGTCCAGTGTCTCACACTTTCTTTGGGACCCTGAACTAGTCACCGCCTCTTCGCCTCTTCCCTGAAGTTCCTCACCCCAAGGCTCTCAGAAAAGAGGGGCTCACAGCCCACACTTCAGAGAGATAAGACCCACGCCCGCCTCTTATTCTCCTGGATCCCAAAGCCCTCCGCCCGCCGCCTCTCCTTGCTTTGTCCTCCCGAGCCTGCACCTTCCTGATGAGCCACCAGGGGGCACTCTAAGACCAAGATCTGGTTTACTGAGCCTGGCCTTCAAGGCTTCCAGGGAACTCCTATTGCAATCAACCAGGGCCCGGTTCCTAGCATCCAGCGTCTGACACGGCAAGCAGGAGATTTGACAGTTCACCGTAATAACCCTACAGCCACCAGCCCGCACCTCCACAGCGATCCCTCCCGGAGCACTTGCTGCAGGCCGGTCTCCGTGCAAGCCTGGGGCCTGCCTGACCTCCTTAAATCCTCACAAAACCCTCCCAAGGAAGGTGCTACCTTCTCCATTGACAGGTCAGGAGCAGAGAAATTAAGTGGCGTGTGTGCATGATATTGGTGAGTTGATTACGAGGCCACCGAGCTCCTGAGCGGCAGAGCCAGGATTGCAACCTGGGCGTGCCTGCCTCCAGAGCTGAGCTTGAAGTGTGAGCTCAGGAAATACGACGATCCCGGGGCAACAGCAGGCCTGGCTTAGGGGCTGGGTTCACAGCAAGCCAGAGCGCTGCACTGACCCCAGGTGGCCTTAATGGAGCCCTCGAGCCCGTGCCCGGCTTGGGGGAGGCTGCTCAGCCTTGGGGCCCACTCCAGGCCTCTCCTGTAAGACGCTGGACATTAAGAGCGGCCCAGCACCTTTGGGCACAGCTAGAGGAGGAGCAGAAGGCAGGCAGGACTCCCAGCATGCCCTGTGAGGAGAGGCTGCTGAGGGAGGCTACGGAGGGAGTCCTGCTGCAGGAGAGGCTGGAGCAGAGCCACGCAGCTGCTTCCTTCTCGGGCCAGCAGCAGGAGAGCGCACCTGCAGCCCCCATGGCTGGTTTTCAAGGCTTTCTTTTAGAAAGGGCAAGTGTGGTGCCCCCAGCTCGGAGCCATGCTCTGGAGAGAGGCGTGACTTCACAACTAGATGTCCCTAGGATACAGTGACCTGGAATGGCCTGCTCTCTCTTGGACTAAAGATTATGGAGATTTTTTTTTTTTGGTAGTGGTACTGGGGATTGAACCCAGAGGCATTCTACCTTCGAGTTACACCCCCAGCCCGATTTTATTTCTATTTGGAAACAGGGTCTCGCTAGGTTGATGAGAGTCTCACTACTTGCTGAGGCTGTCCTCAAACCTGCAATCCTCCTATCTCAGCCTCCCAAGTATAGGGATTACAGGTGTGTGCCACCATGCCTGGCCTGGAGATTCTAAACGAGCCAGAAAGAAAAAACCCACAGTTCAGGCCAACAGCCTGGAGACGCTCAGGCACGAGTTGATGCTACGTTCTTGAGATAGAATTTCTTCTTTCTCACAGGGAAACTTCGGCATAAGACCTTTCAACCGACAGGATGAAGCTGGGCGATCATTTTTACCTTAAAGGCAACTGATCGCCAAGTCATCCCAGGGCTTGGAAGGCTGAGACAGGAGGCTCACGGGTTCGAGGCCAACGTCAGCAACTTAGTGAGACCCTTTCAGAAATGCAAAGTAAAAAGTGCTAGGGGTGTAGTTCAAAGGTAGAATGTCCCTGGGTTCAGTCTCCAGTACCGACACACACATATGCACAAAAAGACACTTGATTGTAGTGTTGATGACATTCACAAAATACCCTCACAGCAACTTGTAGATTAGTGTTTCGTTGAGTAACCAAGTTGATACCTACTGCATGGGGTTGTACGTTGTGCACACAGAGTCTTAGGATTATATAACAGGGGGAAAAAAGTCCCTTTCTCGGGCACCTGTCAACCTGTGGACAGTTTTACTGTTTGTACCACTCACCTGCGTGAACTCCTAGCACAAGCTAGAAACTTTTTTTTTTTTTTTTTTTTTGCAGTACTGAGGATTGAACTCAGGGGCATTCTACCTCCGAACTACACCCCCAGCCCTATTTTGTATTCTTTATTTTGAAACAGGGAGTGCCTCACTAGGTAGGCCACAAACCCGGATCCTCCGGTCTCAGTCTCCCAAATGCTAGGATTACAAGCATGCGCCACCACGCCTGGCTAGCTAGAAACATCTTAATTTAAGATCTAGCACAGGGATCCGAGTAACGTGAAAAACAAAATGTGAAAACAAAGAAGGACACACACTGCAACCTCTCCAGAATAAAAAATAGAATTCATTTATTGAAAAGGAAAAGCTTAACATAATCCACATGTGCAACCACAAATGAGATCTTCTACGAGCTCGGGCAAAGCCCACATCTCTACACGCACCATACGTCAGGGGAGGCACCCACACAGCAGTCCTGTCTGGTTAGCCAGACTTCTTGTATGGCAGCTCCCCTCGTCCCCCTATCCACATATCCATGGACATAGTTTACAATGGAGTCACCCGATCTCATCATCCAGCAAAAGAGAATAGCGTTTCCCAACATGACCTTGATTTACACCAAAGAGCACAGCTAAGGACAGGCACCTTCCACTCCCCGTCCCTTGTTCTGGCAACTTCCCGTCAGCACCATTTATGTCCCCTGGCCAGGGAATGACCCAGTGATCAAAGGGAACCAGCAGGACGGATGGTCTTCAGTACCGACCAAATCTGATTTCAAAGGCAACCCGTATAATTTCCTTTTCCCTTAGTGGTCTACAGATCCGTAATGGACTTTGGGAAATTAAATTCGCAGGCCGACCTAAAGCCGCCCTCCCAATCCCTGCCACTCCTACTGTCTGCCTCCTGTTGGGAGGGGCAGCTTTGTGTCCCGCCTGGGAGAGGCTGAGGTCTGCCCACCAGCTGCCCCGCTGCAAAAGCCGGCAGGAAGCACTGTAAACAAGACGTACGTGGAGATCCCCCACTTCTGAGAAAGACGCAGTAAACTCGTAGTGTTGAACACAGATGACACTCAGGGGAGCGGGAAAATTGGAAAGAAAAAATAGGAGAGGACAGAGAAGGGGGAGGGATGCCTGTTTGTGTGTTTGGGACCAACCTTAAGACTACTGGTAACGCCGAAGCTTTGCCTTTCCCGGCGTGGAGAGCAGCCAGCGCTGGCCAACGACTTAGGCTGGACAAGCCAGAAGGAGAGGGCGGGTCTGAGCGAAGTTATGCCACAGGGTCCCACGTATCCGGCCAGAGCTGGTGCGGGGAGAGGGCTCTTAGTGGTTGGACGACGGTATGATATAAATAATACCACTTGTGAGCCGGGCGTGGTGGCGCACGCTTGTAATCCCAGCATTCGGGAGGCTGAGACCGGAGGATCCGGGTTCGAGGCCAGCCTCAGCTACCTAGTGAGGCACTCTACAACTTAGACCCTGTTTCAAAACAAAGAATGAAAAATAGGGCTGGGGGTGTAGCTCGGAGGTAGAATGCCCCTGAGTTCAATCCCCAGTGCCACAAAAGAAAAAAAAAATACCACTTGTGAACAGTGACAACTGCTAGGCAGAGTGAACAGCAAAGTGCCTGTATTGAGGAGGAAGGGGCCGAGCCCCCCACGGGGAGCTGCCCTCAGCGTGCAGAGGAGAGAACCAAGGGGCTCTACAACGAGACCCCCAGGATCGTGGAAATCTGGGCCTGAAGCAGGGAGGCGGGGGCAGGGCCACAGAGGAGCAGAGTCTGCCCAGGGCCTTAGTGAGCCCAGCAGACGCAGCGTCACGCTCTGGAAACCTTGGCTCTGTCCCATGTGGTCAGATTTCTACTTATCTGGGTGCTTTCTCCCTGGGATCAGAGCGAGCACAGCTCAAGGCTGGGAAGCCGGCTCCCGGCCAGGAACGTGAAGACTCGGGGAGGGCTCTCACGCTAGGAGCCCTGTGAGTGGCTGCAGCGGCTCTGAGCTGGCCCAGGGGAGAGGAGAGAAGTAGAGGAGGAAGGGCGGCCACAGCCACCACCCTGGCTGAGCTACTGGATCGGCCTTGCCTGGGCCTTCTGAGAGAGCCCTGTGGTCATCCTGTCAGCGTGGCAGGAGTACAGGAAAGAGGTCAAACAGGTGCAGGTCACCCCAGGTTGGCTTCCAGAAACCCTAAAGCTGGAGTCGACTGCCTTACCCGCCATGACCTCTGGGCCGGGGGCCCTGAAGCAGCAGTCTGCTTTCTGCTACGAGCTGGAGCCAGAAGACCTCGGGATCCTGCCGTCCTGCGGGAAAGCCAGCATCCCAGCCCCAACGACGCCAGGGTCCCCTGGACAGGGCTGCCTCTCGAAGCTCTGCGTACACAGAGTCTCTGCCAAGGAGGCCACGGGCGGCACAGGAGCCTGGCCCCTTCCCTGGCACACACCTTCCACAGAGAGCAACTGTGCAGACAGGAGCTGGGTCCCTGAGCCCACTTGGGTAACTTCTAGACCTGGGATTTGGGAGGGCAGGACCGCTGCTAATCCCAGCTGGGACCCTGGTCACCTAAGCACCTGTCAGAGACCAAGGAAGAGCAGAAGGGCGGGTGCAAAGCCTCCTCCTCCCAAGGGAAAGCGAGAAAACAGCGGTGACATCCTTAGTCAGCGAGCCACCGGCGGGTTAGGGGTGCTGCGGCGGCCGGCAAGAGACCCCTTCTCTCATTTCTCCCCGGCAAGTCAGCCTGGCTGGCTTTGGAACACAGGAGGGGCGACACGGGCTCACAGCCCTCATGGGCTTTGGCAAGACACAGAAGCAGAACCCTGATAAAAACGTGCTGTTTTCCCTTAACTACTTTCAAGGCAAATCAGGAGTGGAGGAGACAGGAACCTCCTGTTAACACACATGCGCGTGCGTGAACAAGCAACTGCCCGAAATACTTCCCACGCCAAGAGGGAAGTCTCGGGGGGGCAGAGCAGGCCCCACGTCCTCCTTTGCCCGCTCCAACCTCCGCTCCCCGATCCGCAGGCCAGCCGACCTCGAGGAGGCCATGGTGATCCTCGGGAGGCAGGACGGGGGAGGCGCGGGCCACAGTTAGTGTTTGCAGGTTCTTTTCAAAGTCCAGGCACAGCGGGCGGCTCGGGGCCGGGCTTGGCTTCCGCCCTGTCCCCCGTGGACCCTCAACACCCGAGACTGTGCGTAGTGTCACGTCGATGGCGGTCGATTCTAGGGGCTTCGGTGAGACGCCCATGGCGGCCTCTGAGTGGCAAGAGTGGTGGCAAGCGTGGCGCCTTCCCAGCACGATGGCGGCTGAATGCCACGGTCCCTTTTGCTTGTCGGGGGTCAGGGTGCAGGAAGCAACTGTGGATACGCCTCCCGGACAGACAGCTCCACCCCGCGCCACCCTGACGCCGGTGCCTGTGTTTCAGTGATGCTCAGTATGACATGGAGCTGACCCACGTGAGGACGCCCTCGCCTTCCCAGGGCACACGTGCAGACAGACGATCCCGATTCCCGCCTGCCGCTGGGGCTGGGCCAGGGTTCGAGGACCTTGACAGACACTTCCCGGAGCAAGTTCCTTTGCAGCAGGAGCTGAGCAAAAGTCTACTGAGGAAGAAGTGATTCACAATAGCCCCGGATCGAGAGCCAGAGGCCAAACCCAAACACCTAATCTTAAATAAAATATAAATATTTTCCATTTGGGCAGCACTTGGTATCTTTCAAGAGTCAAAGCAGTTAAAGAGAGAGTACTGGGACTCCCCTCTTCCCCCAGGTAACTAAGTGAAGGGAAGGTGTGGTCCAGGGGTCACAGCCAGCCAGAGAGAGCGCAGATTGGAAACTTCAGCTCTGGGGGCTGGTTTTAAACTAGGAGGAAGATGCAGAACACCCCCTCTGGAGCCCGGAGTAGGTAGAACACCGAGGTGCAATATCTGAGGGAGAGAAGAAAAAGAGGCCGGGCTTTCTAAAGAGGGGAGTGCAGTCGAGCGTGGTGGCGCACGCTTGTAATCCCAGCATTTGGGAGGCTGAGACCGGAGGATCCAGGTTCGAGGCCACCCTCAGCTACCTAGTGAGGCCTCCCAAAACAGTGAGACCCTGTTTCAAAATAAAGAATAAAAAAATAGGGCTGGGGGTATAGCTCGGAGGTAGGATGCCCCTGAGTTCAATCCCCAGTACCACACAAAAAAATAAAATAAATAAAGAGGGGAGTGCCCACTTATTTAACCTAGGCTGGGCCCCGGGAGAGGAGAAAACACCAGGTATAGTAGACGAAAGTTTGTAAATAAAGTGAGCTGTGCCACAGAGCTGACTGGGTGCAAGGGGAGGGGCCCGGCAGGGAAGAGGTGCAAAGTTCTGGTGTAAATAAGTACCAATGAGCAGCGCCTGGGCTGTTGCCAGTGGCACCGCCTGTGAGCTACCTACCCTCCCCTGCCCTGTCTCACCTGGCCCATGGTACCCGGTGCCAGGTAGAGGGGTACCTGGACAGTGACCCTGCCTTTCCTCAGAGGCTGGACCACGCCCAAGACTCTGGGGACAGGTTCTGGGGAGACCAGGGCGGGGGGGGGGGGCAGGTGCAGAAAGGAACCTGGATTGCTATACAAAGGCGACGGTGGAATTGATGGAGCCGGGGGTGCTGCTTGGCTGGATCAGCTCGGCCAGGGCCTGGTAGGTCCCCACCACGAAGCCCACGAAGCCCAGGACGCTGATGAGGGCGTCCTTGGCGATGGTGACGGGGCTCAGGCCCTCGGAGTAGAAGGTGGTGACCTCCAGCAGGGGAGGGATGATGAGCGCCAGGGCGCTGCTGCTCACGGAGCCCACCAGCGAGATGACCAGGTCCAGGCGGGGGATGAGGATGGCCAAGACGCCTGGGGGGAGGGGGCAAGAGAGCACATGTTATTCTAGATGGCTCTGGTCAGGCGTGGGGCCACATGCCTATAATCCCAGTGTGCGGGAGGCTGAGACAGGAGGATCGCAGGGTTCAGACCAGCCTCAACAACTTAGCGAGAACCTCAGCAACTTAACAAGGCTCTGTTTCAAAAAATAAAATAAGCTGGGCGTGGTGGCGCACGCTTGTAATCCCAGCATTTGGGAGGCTGAGACTGGAGGACCCAGGTTCGTGGCCAGTCTCAGCTACTTAGTGAGGCCCTCTACAACTTAGTGAGACCCTGTTTCAAAATAAAGAATAAAAAAATAGGGCTGAGGGTGTAGCTCGGAGGTAGAATGCCCCTGAGTTCAATCCCCAGTACCGAAAAAAAATAAAATAAGGCCGGGGGTGTAGCTCAGAGGCAGAATGCTCCTGGGTTCAATCCTCAGTATAAAAAAAAAAAAAAAAAAGTGTGGGTTTGAAACTCAGCTCCGAGGGAGCTAGGACCATGGACCATCGAAGGCGCACGCACCGGGAGCTGGTTATCAGGAGGTGTGTCCATGATCAGGCCACGCCCACCTCTGTCAATCCTGGCAGACAGCGCGCAGGCGCGCAGGCGTTGGGCTTCGGGGACCACGTGCAGCCCGCTGTCACGGAGCCTGCCGCTCCTGTCTAACTGAGCCTCACACTGGGTGGGCAGAGGCTGGTGCGGCTCTGGGATTCGAGTTCTCCATTCAAATACTGGCTCTGCTGATAATCAGCTGAGTGACACTGGGGAAGTTATGGCTCTTATCTATCCCCCAGTTTTCTTCTCGGCAAAAAGGAGATACTAATTTCTCCTCCGTACTAGAGCTGGGGTGAGGATCAGGAGGGCACGTGGGAGCCGGGCATGGTGGTGCACGCTTGTAATCCCACTGCTTGGTTGGCTGAGACAGGAGGATGAATCGCAGGTTCACAGTCAGCCTCAGCAACTTAGCAAGGCCCTCCGTGAGTTTGTGAGACCTTGTTCTAAAATAAAAAAAATAAAATAGGGCTGGCGGTGTACCTCAGAGGTAGCATACCCCTGACTTCGATCCCCAGCACCAAGCTAGACATGGTGGTGCA
The DNA here is from genome assembly GCA_004027655.1 of Graphiurus murinus. NCBI lineage: Eukaryota > Metazoa > Chordata > Mammalia > Rodentia > Gliridae > Graphiurus > Graphiurus murinus. The sequence continues at coordinate 8,973 of PVLC010042301.1, forward strand.
TGCCTGTAATCCTAATATTTGGGAGGCTGAGACAGGAGGATTGCAGGTTTAAGGCCAGCCTCAGCAACTTAGTGAGCCCCTGTTTAAAATTTTTTTTTTTTAGATAAGGCTGGAGATGTAGCTTGGAGGTAGAATGCCCCTGGGTTCAATCTCCAGTTACACACACACAGACACACAAAAGAGAGAGAGAGAGGTGTGGGCATTTAACAAAAGTCCAGTGTGCAACAGGGTTGCAGTACGTGCTAACGCTATAGTCACTAGAGTCGGTGTCACTGGTCAGGAGAAGCAAACCATCTACTTGTTAGTAATCAAAGTCCGCTGTGCGTCCTTCCCAAGGTTGGGCTCCAACTGTCTGTCCCCGGTACGGACACTGCGGTCCAGACCTTATCTAGGCCCTCGGTGATTCCTCAGAGAGCGACATTCTGCATAGGAGTTTGGGTTCCAGCTTTCATTTTGTAAAGTAAAAATGCAGGCGAATCGCTCTGCGGGAAGCACGTGCCGGGAGGCTGCGGGACAGACATCACAGCCATGCAGACGATTTTTATCTCCAGTATCTGAATGGATCGCGGTGTCCTGGGCTAGGCACCAGAGGAAAGGACCAGGTGGCACTCGGAGACTAGGTTGTGTGAGTAACGCTGCCCTTTAAGCTGTGCTGGCCCTCCCCGAAGTAAGCCCAGAGACAAGTGACCGGCACAACTTGCCGGGGGAAAGTGGGCTCCTATCTCCTGCCTCACGCTGACCCTGAAGCTGTGCGGCCCCAGGTGGGGACCGCTAGCCACAGACAGCTACTTAACTCGAAGCAATTTACATCAGCCAGGCGTGGTGGTACATACCTGTAACCCCAGTCATCCAGAGGCTGAGACAGGAGGATCACGGGTTCAAGGACAGCCTCAGCAACTTACCAAGACCCTGTTTCAAAATGAAAAGGGGTGGGTGTGTAGCTCAGGGACAGAATGCCTCAGCGTAAAATAAGAAAATACGCGAGTAAATCAAATTCCCCATTCACAGTGGCCACCTTTCAAAGTCTCAACAGCCACCCGTGCCTGGTGGCTGCGGTGCTGGGCAGCACAGACTCGGGGACCCTGGGCAGCTACAGAAGGTCTAATGGGGTCCAGCAGACAGCACTGCTACGCTCAGGTGGGCAAACGTGCCTCACGCGCGTGGGTACACAACCCCACTCACTGCCCTACTTCTGTTCCCATGGAAACAGGCCCCACGAGGTGCATGATGGATCGACAGAGCCAGGACTGAACCTGGGGCATCCTGCCCCCTTGCAGTGACCCCCTGGGCCTGAGGACTGAGCACAGAAGGATTCCTGTAGGAGGAAGGCGAGCAGAAAGATCCTATCTCTGAAAAACTGGGGGACTTGGTCAGCTCCCCAGGGTCACAGCACAGGTGTTGTTTGTGAGAATATCGAATACGGCCGGCCCAGACCGATTCCTGCTCTACCAGAGGAAACGGGACGAGAGTTTCAAAGCCTGATCACAAAAGAGACACAGGACACGGAGTCTCAGATCTCTCTCTGGCATGGCTCTCGGTCCTGGGGCACTTCATCTGTCCCTCGATTCCCATCAAAGCCTTCACAAGTCGTGGGGCGTGCTCAGAAAGCGAAGGCTTTCAACGTGTCCTGAAGGTGAAAAATAGTCGCCTGCCTCAGCCCTTAGCTCTTTCCAAGTAGGCAGAGTTGGTGACATCCCCCAAACCTTGAGGGCTGGATCTGAAGGAAAACTGGAGGGGAAATTGCAGGCTGATGATCTGATGCTCACCAGGACCTAGACTGACACGTTTGCCTCCCTGGGCTCTGGGTCTCCCGCGCCAGGGATCAACCTCCATCAGCCGGTGACGGCTCTGGGGATCCCGTGTCAGGTGGCAGAGCCCCGGGGACCGGGTGGCTCGGGATGCGTCTAAGAGTCCAGGCAGACACCTGCCCTCCCAGCCCGGAGAGCCTGCAGCTCACCTGCCTCGTGCTGACCTGGAAGATGTGTGGGCACAAGGTACTCTGAGCTAAGTGCAGCCAGACACGCTCTACTCTAAGAGTTAAGCGGACACCGAATCAGAAGCGTGCAGAGGCCGATAATCATTTCTTAGACTGGCCATCCACTTCTTCAGCCTATTTAGTAAGCAATCTGAAGACTGGTTCTTGTTTCTACTACAAAGGCTTTACAATTAAATCATTAAATCATGCTTAATACCCCCCTTTTTTTCTTTGGAACTGGGGATTGAACCCAGGGGCATTCTACCTCTGAGCGACACCCCCCCCTTTCTATTTTTTATTTTGACACAGGGTCTTGCTAAGTGCTGAGGCTGGCCTTAAACCTGTGCTACTCCGGTCTCAGCTTCCTAAGTACTGGGATTACAGGCGTGCACCACCATACCTGGCAGAAGCATGCTTAATGTTCTTTTTTTTTTTTTTTTTTGCAGTACTGGGGATTGAACTCAGGGGCATTCTACCTCCGAGCTATACCCCCAGCCCTATTTTTTATTCTTTATTTTGAAACCGAGTCTCACTAAGTTGTGGAGTGCCTCACTAGGTAGCTGAGGCTGGCCTTGAACCCGGATCCTCCGGTCTCAGCCTCCCGAATGCTGGGATTACAAGGGTGCGCTACCACGCCCGGCTTATGCTTAATGTTCTTAATAGAGATTTTTTTTAGAGGGACAAACATTTCTCCTAAAGCCAAGCCCACAGGGCCGCAAAGGGGAAGCCCTCCTTCCTTTCCTACTTGGACCAGACACCTCGACTGGACCCTAAGTAAAGGCCAAGGTGGGAGAAAGACAGCGGGGGAGGTGTGCACTGTGGGCCTCGCATGAGGGAAGAGGAGGCGGCGAGCACGAACCCCCCAGCCAAGGGCAGGTGCAGGTGTTTTGCCCCCTGGCAAAATGGCCTTCATTCCAGGGGCAGCAGTGGAGACTCAGGAAAGCTAGGGAGCAACAAAGGCCCCTTCTGGCACTGAAAAGCGTTACTCTGTGAGGCACAGCTGTCTAGAAAGAGGAAATCAAGCAAGGGGAGGTCTCAGGAAGCGGGCAACTGGCAAGGCGCCACCTCTCCACTCTTCAATACCCACCCCCAAAACCTCGACCCCCCAGAGTGGAAGACAGCACATTCCTACCACCGTGAAGCTTGGCTGGAGGCAGAGGACAACCTCAACGCCACCCCCACATCTTCCCTACGGCTTGACCCTCAGGACACAGGGTCCTGCAGCCGCTGAAACACCGGGAGGCAAGGGGGCATTTTCTGAAAAGGAACTGACTGGGATTCTGGGGCCTGTGGTTTGAGACCAGCGTCGGGAAGAGCGGACCCACGAGCAAGGGAGGAGCCAGGCTCCAGCAGAACACACACACTTGCAGAAGTACTTGGACTCCTGCGCTGGGAAGGGCCTGCTGTTTTATCATCTTCCATGCTGGCGAAACCCACTGGGTTACTCTTCAATGTCTAGAACTCTGCCCTTGAAACTAACAGCGGTCTTGAAGAGATACAGAGTTTCATTTGGTGAGGGTATAAATAGAAAAAAATACATGAAAGCAAGGAAGACAACCTACATATCTAACACTAAAGGAATAGTTTAAATACAAGCCACCCACACACTGGACTGTCATGCTGTCATGAAAATATTAAGCTTCTGTATATTCATGAAATAATATTAAAATGAAAGTTATATAAGTACTGTGATTGCAACTACTTTTTACAATGTACCCAGGAGGATTAAGATGAAGATGATAAAATGCAAAATAAAAATTATTTTAAGTTGATGGGATATCAAGAATTTTTTTTTTTCTTTTTTTAGTACTGGGGATTGAACCCAGAGGCATTCTACCTCCGAGCGACATCTCCAGCTCTATTTTTTTTTTTTTTAATTTGAAACAGAGTCTCACTAAGTTGCAGAGGACCTCACTAAGTAGCTGAGTCCTGTGTGAACCTGCGATCCTCCTGTCTCAGCCTCCCAACTATTAGGATTACAAGCATTCGCCCAGCTCAAGAACTTCTTTTATCCCCAACTGTTTTTACACCAATTTCCCTTTTTTAGAGCAACATTTTT
>PVLC010042302.1:0-12967 GCA_004027655.1 Graphiurus murinus
TAAACTCCAAAATTTTAATCAACGTCAAGCTAGTCTATCTTTTCTAAAAATAGGTTAGTAATCGGTGAGAAAAGAGTTATGGAAAATATTTAGGACAACAGAAACCACATGAGTAAAAGGAACTTTTCCTCCCAGAGGATCAGAAGGGAGTAGGATAATAAATTGAGCACCTTTGGAAAACAACAACAACAACAAAATACTTGTATAGATAGAAATATTCAAATACCTAAGGTGCTTATAAACTTTAAATTTACTCATTTATTTTTTATCGTTTAAGAAAATATTCTGCATATGTAGTATGTGCAGGATGCTATACTTAATAATACAAATAATAAAATTATCCATTTTTCTAATTTAATCATAAACATTAAAGCTTGTAACTATTATTGTTGTGTTACTACTACAACTACTATGAATATCTAGGTCATAGATATAATAAATTAAAAGGCAAGAATTTCAATCCAATACTTCCCAACTCCAAATTTTGTACATTTATTCATGAAGCTAATTGTTTACTTAGCCAAAAGTTTATTTATTCAAGTATGTGTTTATCTGGTTTACAACATTTTAATATGACATAAGATTCCCAAACATTGTCACACTTAAGTGCTATGTTTCACTGAAAGATCAAGCAAGAAAATATTTGTTAATCATTAAAGGAAAATGGAAGAATGGAAGAAATATTTCACTGATGCTTTTATTTGGATTTCTAGGATGGAAAAAAAAGTCAGAAACATCTATGGGGTAATTTCTGAGAGAATTTTGGGACAAATATCCCAAGGATATTAAGAGATAAGTGTATATTGGAGAAGATCACTACAGAGTGCTTACATACGATGCATGGGCCCTTGGTTCAATTAAAATTCTGAATTAATGTTCAAATTGTACTTCATATAAAATCCCTAAATTTTGAGCTAGTAAATCAAATATGAGTTGTTTGGGTTGGGAGCCAATGAAGCCAATTGTCAAAACAAAAACAAAATATATAAAAAGGGAAATCATTTTTTCTTCTTATTTCTAAAGACTTTTTTATACCTGCAACACAGGTGTGAATAGAAGTTCACAATAAAAATATAAAACACATGCACAAATAAGAAATCATGAGGAAGGATTTACATAACCAAGAAACAGAAGATACCCTAACTGATGGATGAATAAATTGAACATAAAAGCTAAAATGATAGTTAGAATGTATAGAGGATAGGTTGAAGAGAATTACAGAGAATAGAGCACAGAGAGCTAATAAAGATAATAAAAGAAAAGTGGTTGAGACATGGAGGACAGTTAGAACAAAATGTAATAAAACTTCCTTAGAAGTTAAAGAAGTAGGGAATAAAAAAGGATAGAGAGGAGATAACTAAAGTGGCAACAGTCTATAATTTCCAAAACTGGTTAATGAGATGAATTCTGACTTCAAGGAAGCCAATAGATGATGAGTATAATAAAAATAAATATACAGTAGGGTTTTTCATAAAAGCTATTCACCAAAGATAAAGAAAATGTCTTAAAAGCAATTAAGACAAGGATCAGAGTCGGGCATGGTGGCGCATGCTTGTAATCCCAGCATTCGGGAGGCTGAAACCGGAGGATCCGGGTTGACGGCCAGCCTCAGCTACCTAGTGAGGCACTCTGCAACTTAGTGAGACTCGGTTTCAAAATAAAGAATAAAAAATAGGGCTGGGGGTGTAGCTCGGAGGTAGAATGCCCCTGAGTTCAATCCCTGGTACCGCAAAAAAGAAAAAAAAAAAAAAGACAAGGATCAGACTGCTTAGAATGAAATGATAGACTCAATATTGACTTTTTGTTAACAACAATGGACAAGAAAGTGAATATTCAAAGCACTCCAAGGAAAAGGGATTAACAGTTCAGTTGTTATTAAAACAACAAACAAACAAAAAATAAACACAAGTAAGGAAACAATCAAAATAAATTCCCAAATGGTATTTACCACCTGTAACACTTTAATGAATGCATTTCTGAAGGATGTAGTTTTGAATGAAATTTGATGAATATTCTCTAGATTAATATTTCCAGAAACTGATATCCAAGTACAGGTAGTGAGAAAAAATTTAGTTGATTGAAGTGGCTACATAGAACAATAATATCTCATTAAGTGGTTAAAAGAAAAGTTAGACTCAACTTTCAAGAAACCAAGAATAGAGAAAATATTATAGGTAGTAATAATTAGATTGTCTTTTTAAAATATCCTTCAATTTTTCTAGGTGTATATTTCAGCTACCAATTTTAAGCTACAAGGATACATATTAAAATATAAAAGTAAATCTCAGAAAGGGTAGAATTTGTAGATTTCCAAACCAGGAGAGAGAAAAAGAATGAAATTTTACAGAATCCATCCAAAGCAGCAGCAAAGGAGAAAAAAGAAACCAAGAAAACAAAAGCAAAAGGAGAAATATAGTTTTGGAGTGTTGTACAATGGCAGCCTCCAGTGCATAAAAAATATTGAAAATAACAATGGAATGTAGGAGATGTGAATCCATATATACCACATACACTAGTGAGAACATAAAGAGTCTTATATGCTCAGGTAGGGAGGCATGATTGTTTTCCAAAGAAAGGAGGGGACTAGTGAATCTTGCAACTATATTGCTCTTTCCCTGTACAGACATACATTATCCATGGACACTTCTTTCAGATTCATCTGTGTCACCACACAGACAATCCCTTTCTATGGTGATATATCTCAGTGCTTAGTAGAGACAAAAAGTTGAACTAGCCTTTGGATGTTGAGGAAGACTAGACTGGCTGCTTCTTGAGGGCAAACAATCTTTTTTGATGTTTATTTTAGCAAATGCCACATGTTTAGTATCAAATGGATCATCTCACCTATTTTCCAAGTTCTTTGATATTTTATTCTTCTGACTTATTAGAAAATTTTAATGGATGCTCCCACTGAATATGTCCCCTAAAATTCATGTAGTGGAAACCTGACCTCCTATGTTTCAGTACTGAGAGGGAGAGCCTAACAAGAGATATTGGAACATTGGGGCTTTGCTCTACTAAATGGATTAACTGCTTCCTAAAAAGTACTTCAGGAGATAGATTCCTTTTCATCTATTCTACCATTTAAGGACAACGTTCATCCCCCTTCTGCCCTTCTACTTTCTGCCATGTACAGATGCAGCAAGAGGGCCCTTACTACATTCATTAGATGCTGGCACCTTGATCTTGGGCTTCCCAGCCCACTATGAGAAACAAAATTCTGTTTTTTTTATAAGTTCCCCAGTCTCAGGTATTTTGTTATAGCAACATAAACAAAGATGGGCTTATAACAATATTTTGTAGCTATAACTTTTATAAAAGTCATTGTATTAATAATGAGAGTAACAGAAATAAATTAATTTTGTCAGTTGTTTGCTATGAGACACTATATTATACACTCTATATCACATACATTCAGTCGCTTTCCATTTTCACATATGTTTCGTGTATAATTTATACTTACTTATCTGATTTTATAGATGAGGAGCTATAGGCCTTGAGAGATCAAATGTCTTCTCAAGGTTATTTGTAAAGATTAACTAAGCAGAAATTCAAACACAGGCAGTTTATCCATTATGCTGAAACTCTAAAGTTTATCCATTATGCTGTACTGTTTCTCAGGCTTTCCCAAGCATATCGTTCAAGTTCATTGAAAGTCCATTTGGCTGTTTTTATGTTGATGAAGTAAAAAACATTCAGACAATCAAAGAGAAATGGCATTTTATTTGCATAGTTGATGAGAACAACAAGAAAAAAAAATCTAAGACCTGTTTGTTTAAAATGCACATATTCTGTTGTTTTCTTTACTTTAGATAGATTTGTGATTGTCATTAAAGAACAGCTCTCTTTTTTCTCAGCCCTCAAAATCTCTTTGAATATTACTCTTCACTAGGAAACACACACAACTTTAAAAAGGAACTCACTATGAAAGATCAAGAGTGGCATTTAAATCACTTAATCAACCATTATTTATCAGCACTCTCTTCAGTGCTTATAATTGTGTAGGCTACAGAGAAGTAATGATAAAGTTCCTTTCCTGAAGGACCAGATTGATTAATAGAACAGGAGGGGGAAAAAAAAGCTAGAATACTACCTGGCAGATCATCAGCATTTAGTAAAATTTGCTGAATATATGAGGAAGAGAATGGTAGCAGTTGTATTAGCTTTTTCAGGCACCACAAACTGGGTGAATTAAAACAACAGAAATGTATTTTCACAATTTTGAAGGCTGGAATCTGGAAGTCAAAGTGCAGATAGGATCATGCTTCCTCTGAACACTCTAAAGGAGAATGTTCCTAGCTTTTCCTATCTCCTGGTGATTTCCAGCTGCCTTTGACATTATTGGCTTGAAGATTCATCATTCCAATCACTGCATCATTCATTTAGGGATTTCTGTAGGTGTCTGTCTGTGTCCAAATTTCCCCTTCTTATAAGGACATTTGTCATCAGATTAGAACCCAATCTATTGAGTTTGACTTCATCTTAGCTTGATTATATCTTCAAAAATTATTTTCAAATAAGATCACATTCAGAGATATCTGGTGTTAGGCTTTGAAAATGTCTTTCTTGGGGACAGAATTCAACTCACAACACAGGGCTAGGATAAAGTCTGTATACAGGACCAGGACCCCTAATAATGTGTTTGTTGGTGTGTGTTGGCAGGGATAGAAAAGACTTCCTAGAAAAAGGAAAACTTAGATGAGATTTGAAAAATAAGTAAGGTGCTCCCAGAAAATTGTAGATTTGGGGCAGGCATTCCTAGCAGAGGGAAGTGCCTGAGAAGTGGTAAGTATATAATGAAGTAATTGTGGATGCTGGGCTAAAGCCCAGGAAGTCACCATGAAGTAAAGAGTGGTAAGCCATATACTCTATTCATTCTCTTATTTTCCAGCATGCCTGTTTATCCCTAATTATATATCTAGTTGTTTTGCATCTAGCAATCATACAGGAGATTTATGATGATGCTTTGGAATGAAATTTTATATACCTCACATCCTAGTAAGGAGCCCTTTGTACTGTGTCCCAAGTTTCAAGGAGTAGTAATGTTCATACCACACTAATAATGAAGAAGCTTTCCATGTTGAAAGTATCAGTACTATTGCCATTTTCATTGTTACTTATTAACCATTGTTCAGGACTAAAATATATTGTCTTTGGTAGTTTTAAGTGAGCAAACTCTAAAAATGATCATAAGTATTAAAATACAGCATGAAATACAAAACACTGAAACAGGACAAAAGCAGTTAAGTTCCTAAAATAAAAGATAATTGTGCTTATTTTGAAGAGTAACTAACATATGTATGTAAGAATGTGTGCCTATATAGATGTACCTCAAACATCTTTGAACTGAACGATCTTATTTTTGCAAAATTGAAAAAAATTTAATATTAAATCAAGCATGGTGGTACCCGCCTGGATTCCCAGTAATTGGGGAGCTGAGACAGAAGGATAGTATGTTGGAGACCAGCTTCAGCAACTTAGCAAGGCTCTTAGCAACTTAGTAAGTCTCTGTTGCAAAATATAAAATAAAATAGTTGGAAGTATAACTCAAAGATAGAATGTTCCTCGGTTCAATCTCCAGTAATCCCCTTCCCAGAACACACACAAAGAAATTAGATTCAAAACATGTAGGTCTCCTGTTCAACCAGAGGGATTTGGAATCAGTCAAATAAATTATGAATAGATACTTAATATGAAAGGGTAGTATTTCTTTCAAATATTTTTAAATGAATATTTAAAAATATGGAAATTGACTATGATATATTGTTGAAATTCAAAACATTTTTCACAGTATATCTTAATTTTAAGGAATTTATAGATGAAATACAATATCCCAAATAATGACATATTATAAATGCATATAATTGTATTTATTATTTTCCATAATTTCCCAATTCACTGTCAGAACAACTTGCATTTAAATAAGTTTAAAAACTTTAAAAAGCATTGAATAAGTGAAGAAAATGGGAACTTAAGTCACTGTTTTAGATGTAGTGTAGGCAATGGTATGCTGGTAAATATTCAACAACTAATTTGCTATAGGAAAAAATTGTGTGTTTTTCATAAAATTAACAGTTACAAAGTATGTAAAGTGCACTATTTACAAATAATAGTTTAATATGTAACACTCTTGAAAATTCTTTGATTTTCAAAAAATACTTTCTTTGAAATGTGCCAAACTCTTTTATCTGTAGCAGATCTTTAGTGTTACTTCATAAATGACTGTAGTTCTGATAAATTTTAGGTGACATTTTTTGATGTTAGTAAGTGATGCAAGAGTGAAATAAGGAAGATATGTAGGAATTTCATTCACTTGTCAATAGCAGTGAGTAACTTCTTTACTCATTTATTAATCAATTTCAAATGTTAGAAGACTGTTTTTTAAATTTATTTGTGCTATTCATATGTAAAGGCTACAGAACTGACAGTTTTAACTTTATTGTACTTTATTAACATTTTCTTCAGCACTCTCTTAAATCTATTCAATCAGAAAAAACAATACATCACACTCTGATTTGTAGATTTTGTTGATGTCTTTGATAGAAATATTACCATCATGCCAATGTTAAAGATACAAATGCAACATCACTGAATTCAAAATTAGAAAAAGATTCACTGTGGGACATATTATTTAGTGCTTCTAATACATGGATATAAAAGATGTTGATAACTTTCAATATATTGTAGTAAATTTATAATGAAATGATGAACTTTGAGTATTACCTGCTCTTAATTTTCAACTTATGTAACTCTGTGCTAAATAATGGCTAAAAATTTTTAAGAAAATTTATAAACTGACTCTTATAAATTAGTATTAGCTGGTTCCACCACATCAGTGTTCTAGGAGAAGAAAAATAGTTTTAGAAGGTAGGATATAAGGAATTTTATAACTAGTCTATAATTTCGTTTGTTCTTAGCTCATTATGAAAATCAAAGGTATCCAAATAATTATGTATTCATGTATGATAGAAAATATCACCTATGTATTTGTCTTTATCTAATTATAAAGTCTCATATAAAATTATATATTATAATCTATAAATATACATTTGTATATGTGTACGCCATATGAATTATATATGTACACACAGGAAAATTAAACTGCAGATAGAAATAGAAAGAAAAGAGAAAAGAGCAGACCCATACCTGTTTTCTTATATTCACTGTCTCCATTTTCTTATCTGTCAAATGAAGTAATAGTAATAATAGAACCTACCTCAGACTTTTGATAAAGGTTAAGTGAGTTAACGTAGATGAAGTGCTAAGAATGGTACATGACCCACAGTAAATTTATTGTAAATAAATTACAAAGAGTTGATCTAAGTATTTAATTTGAATTATTTTATTGGTAGCAAATTCCAAATTTCTATACAGCAAATTGGTTACAAATTTTAATACTATCATCTCTGGGAAGGTTTGATCAATTTAAAGTTCCATGACTGGTGTATGATAATATTTAGTAGGTGATATTCTTTTAACATTTTATATTTTTTCAACTTTATAGATGAAAATTATATTTGATTATTTTGATTTATTTTTTCCTGATTAGTTGTCAAATTTGCATACTATTTAATTTTTACTGTTCACTTACAAAACATGTTCATTTATAAATTATTATTCCATATCTTTGCTCATACTACAATGTAAATAGAAACTATTTCTATGATTCTTTGGATCACTTCATCTGACATTTATATTAAAAATTTGTTATATATACTGGATTTTTTTCAATATTTGAGTTTTGATTTTCTTTGTAGAAATTTTTAGCATAAAGAAAATGATCATATTAATTAATCAAATCAATCAGTAATTTTCTCTATTTTTAATTCATTTGCTATGATGGATTGTAATTATCTCCTCATTCTCAATTATACAAATATGATTTCTACATATTAAGAGTATTTCGTGCTTTTTCACATATATTGTTATGTGAAGTTTATCCTATAAAATTTAACACAAATTTTATTTAAAATTGTCATAAATCTAGATAATGACAGTTCTATTATCTTCTAATTGATATAAAATGTCACCATTATCATGCATTAGACCTTCACATACAACACTCGTTATAACTCTATGTTGAATTCTAGTACTCTTTTGCAGAAGGTTGTAGGATTTTATTCTAGGGCAAATTGAGGAGTAAAACACAGGAAGTATCATCTCTTCCATTCTTGCTGGCAGAGGAGTTCAACCTCCTTCCAAGGAGAGATTGCAGGGCTGGGATTGTTTCCAGAGCAAGGTGGAGAGGAAAGTATAGGAAATACCTGCTCTTTGTTTAAGTTAGTAGGTGTTTCAGATCCTGCTTGCAGTATAAGCCTTCTGATGTGAGGTTCCTACTGCCGTCAACCAGAGAAGGAAGTGCAAGAACTGTCTTCTTTCCTTTTCACATGAAGAGTTCTCCCCATTTCCATTTAAGAAGAGATTGCAAAAGTTTACCTCATGAGCTAGCTGGGGAATAAAAGACAGAGGGAGTGTTTCTCTCTTGCTTCTGGCAGTGACTTCCAACCTGTTTTTTATTTTTATTTTTATTGGTGCATTATGATCATACATCTTTGTAAGGTACAAGCTGGTAGAGGCACACGTCATCTCTCATTTAATCCTTTTCCAATTCCTGCCCTATTTCCTCCCTCTTCCTCCACCTTCCTTCTTATGTTCAATTTAGTGATTGACTTTTATGTTTGTGAATGTACATCATGTACTTTAGGGTGTTCCCCCCACCTTCCTTTAAATCACCTTCTTTGCTCATCTAAGGTTTGTGCTCATCTAAGGTTTGTCCTTCCTCGTCTAGAGTCTAGAGTCCCTCTTATGACCCACTTTCTCCCTAGCTTTTGCATAGTAGGGAGAGCATTCAAATTTTTACCTTTTGTGACTGACTAATCTCGCTTAACATGTTTTTTAGTTCCATACATTTCCCTGAAAACTACATGATTTTGTTCTTCTTTATGGCTTAGTAAAATTCCATTGTGTACATATTCTATAGTTTTGTAATCCATTCATCTGTTGATGGACATCTTGGCTGGTTCCATAGTTTGGCAATTGTAAATTGTGCAGCTATAAACATAGATACACATAACTTGGTCTGATAGTTTGGTTTCCATTCTTTTAGGTAGATACCCAGAAGTAGTATTGCTGAATCATATGGTAGGTTCATTCCCATTTGTCTGAGGATCCTCCATACTGTTTTCCAAAGTGGTTGCACTAGTCTGTAATCCCACCAGCAGTGTATTAGGGTTCCCACTTCTCCACACTCTCATCATCATTTGTTGTTATTTGTGTTTTTGATGATTGCCATTCTAATTGTTGTTAGGTGAAATCTCAAGGTAGTTTTGATTTTCATCTCTCTGATTGCTAATGATGTTGAACATTTCCTCATACATTTATTGACCATTTATATTTCATCTTTTGTGAAGTGTCTATTTAGATAATTTGCCCATTTTTTGATTGGGTTATTTGTTTTCTTAGCTGTGAGTTTCTTGAATTCTCTGTATATTCTAGATATTGGTCCTCTATAGGAAGAGTAGCTGGAAAAAATTTCCTCCTGTTCTGTGGGCTCTCTGTTGAGATTATTGATAGTTTGCTGCACAGGAGCTCTTCAGTTTAATGCAATCCCATGTATGGATCTTCCTTTGCTTGTGCCTTTGGGGTCGTACTGTGCCTATGTGTTGTAGTGTTGGCCCTATGCCCTCTTCAAGTAACTGCAAGGTCTCTGGCCTGACTTCTATGTCATTGATCTATCTTGAATTGTGCAGGGTGAGAAAGTGGGGTTTATTTCCATGTTTCTGCATATGATTAACCAGTTTTGCCAATACCATTTGTTGAAGAGGCTATCTTTTTTCCAGTGTTTGTTTTTGGCTCCTTTGTCAAAAATCAATTGATTTTAAGTGTGTGGATTTGTTTCTGATTCTTCTATTCTGCTCTATTGATCTTTGTATCTGTTTTTGTGGCAATGCCATGCTATTTTTATTACTGTGGCTTTGTAGTCCAACCTGTTTTCGCAGGGATATTTTTGGTAAGAACCTGCAGGGAATGCCATATTTCCTGTTTAGTCTGGATGAAGTTTATCTTTTACATGCTAAGTCTGTTCCCAGTTATTAGATTGGTTGAGTTGGAAATGCAGGGATTTGCTAGCAAAAAACAAAACAAAACAAAACAAAAGAAAACCCAAAAAACAAAAAACTCACAACCAAACGTTTTCCAGGGCAAAGTTGTACACTCATCTGATCCCAAAGTCTACAGCTTCTGATTGTGCTCCTGACATTTAGAACTTCCTTTTGTTCCTCATGCTTGAGGGAAACCCCCTGATAGCCTGTAGTTGCCATTCTTCAAGCCCATTGATTTAAGCCATCTGGCAAGAGCTGTAAAAGTTGGATACTATATATGAGGTATGAGCCTTCATCCTTAAGAAGTTAGAAGTTGAAGGATATTTTTTCCAGAGTATAAGTCACTGTACTTAGGGTGGGGCTAGATCACAAATATAGCTCTACTTTCTTACCTATTTTAATGTGGATATTTTCTCACTGCTCTGGTATATAGAAAAATTTAATCTGAATTGGAGAATTGATTCGCATGTATGTGTTTACTTAGTGTCTCTGTACGACAGAGAGCTAGGAACCTCCTATTCTACCATGTTGCTGACATTGCTCTCTGGTTTTATTTTTTGTATACCCTGAAGAATATCTAAGTTAGCAAATGATGATTGAGTTTTGGATAAATAGATACAATGATCTATTACATTGATTTATATTATCTGTGATGGTATGATTCTAAATTTTGTTATTCATATTTAATGTTAAAACTGTGTGGTAGAATATCTTCTGTTATGTAGCTATTGCATCTTAATGGGTATTTTTCTTTCCTCACTAGATAACTTAAGCTAAAAGATACTTTAACATTTGGTGAAAAATAAATAATTAAAACTTTCTTTAGAATAGCAATATGGTAAAATTAATTCTGTTTTACAGACTCCCAAATTATCATTTCTTATCTCAATGAATTAGACTTAGAACCTTTAAATCTAATTAATCCTTAATCACATGTAATACCACAGGGCAGTGTTGTGTGTAGCTGCCAGTATACATGGATTCAATTATGCAGTTACAAACAGATTTACATAAGATCATTACCACCTTACCTATGTCTGTTTTATGTTTAAAGTAAGAAACATTTAGTTAATTTAAACATCTTGTATTAATCCAAGTGTTAATCTGTCTTCACTTACATGTTTATGTACATTCATTTATTCTTTATTCCTAGTTGCCTAGAAGTCCTATTCAATTTTCAGCATGATGCAAACAAATCTATATGAGTTAATAGAAAGAGATTATGGTTGAAAATTAAAAGATTTGGTCTCTATTTTTAGCTGCTTTCTTTCTCTATAATTTATTCCCTTGAAACAAAAAAGGATAGAGTATATGGGGCCACTTAAGCCTCTAACGTACCATGTTTATTGATTTAATAATGTATTTCAGAAAAAACATCATTATATCCTTGAATATTTATGATTTCATATCTAGATATAGATTCCGAAACTTCTAAACAAATTTTTAAGGTGATCTTTTTCTTTTCTGTTAGCTCCAGAAATATAATTCCAGCAAGTTGGAATTTTGGTGACCAGGCCCAAATAATTAGGGGACTATATTAATTAGTGTTATTCAGATAAATATTATCAATAAGAGATATCTATCGGGCGACCCAGGATGAACCCTCAACCGTGAGGCCCCAATAAAGACACTGCCTGAATGTTGCTGGTTCGAACCTCTCTTTATTATATCTTTCTCTCTCTGGGATCAAGGGCACTACACAAGCAGTAACAAACACAGCACAGAAGTCATCTCTCCAAATAGTGCCTTCCCAACAGACTCCCAATAACCCCTCTCTCTAGCAATCCGTCTTCCACTAGTAACCCACAACTTTTCCTCCCAGAACTTCCCCAGCAACCCACTCCAGCAACAACCCAGCCAGCCTTTCCCCAACAACAACAACTGGGCGAGAGGCGGAGGTTCTTAAAGCCACGCAGGGCCTAAGCCACGAGGCGTCTCATACAGCTCTCACCTGGGCCGGCCACTAGTCGAGCGTGCTGGTGCATGCGCTCTGGCATGGGGCAGCCCCAGAATGTTTTCCACCTGCAGCTGCTTCTGGCACTCTGCCAGGCGCCATCTAGAGGCTGGGTCTAGCTGGCTGTACTAGGCCCCCGACAGATAGATAGATAGATAGATAGATAGATAGATAGATAGATAGATAGAAAGAAGATGTATTTTTGGAATTGTTTCACACAATTATAGAGACCAAGAAGTCTCATACCATACTGAATTCAACTTGGAGAACCAGGAAATCTAGTGAAATAATGAAATAATTCTTTTAAATTTAAAGACCTGAGAAGCAAAGGAGCCAGTGGTGTAATCCCTAGTCAAAGAATGAAATCCTGAGAGTAGGGGATCTGCAGGTGTAAGTCACAGAAGGCCTGAAAACCAGGAGTCTTGATCTGAGGAGAGAGGAAGATTGAAAACCTCATTTAAGAATAGTGAGGGCATTTACCTTGCTCTCTTTTTTGCTTTATTCACACTGTTAATGGGTTATAGGATGCCTGCTCATGTTAGAGAAGACATATTTTCTTTACTTAGCTACTCATTCAAATATTAATTTCTTTCATAAGGACCCTCACAGACATATCCAGAAATTATATTTACCAGCTCTTTGGCCATCTCTTACCTGTGGCATGTTGACAAATAAAATTAACTGCTATAGAAAAATATATACTAAATGCATATGCAAGTTAAAACATAGTTATCTAAGCCAGGTATTGTAGTACACATCTGTAATCCTAGTATTTGGGATGCTGAGACAGGAGGATGATTGCAAGTTTCAGGCCAGTCTCAGCAACATAGCAAACCTTGAGCATCTTAGAGAGACCTGGATTCAAAATTAAAAAACAAAACAAGTTTAGATCTGAAGATATAGATAGCTTGGA
>PVLC010042303.1:0-13006 GCA_004027655.1 Graphiurus murinus
AGGAGGAGGAGAAGGAGGACGAGGAGGAGGGGGAGAAGAGGAGGAGAAGGAGACGATGGAGGAGGAGGAAGAAATTATGCCATTTGCAGGAAAATGGAATAGAACTAGAGAGGAACATGTTAGGTAAAAAAAAAAAAAACAAGAATCAGAAAGTCAAGGGCCATACATTTTCTCTCATATGTGGAAACTAGACAGAAAAAAAAGGAAAGAAAGAGGGAGCATCGTGAAAATACAAGACAGACACACCTTGTGCCTGGGCAGAGAGGGAGCTCATAAGGTCCAGACCAGTGTTGGTACTATGATAGGCCCATGAAGGACAGAGTTGGCAGTGTCTCTCTCACAATACAGTAGACTAAGGGGATGAGGGGAAATGAGAAGGAGAGGAAAATGGGAAGTACTGGGGAATTAAATTGACCAAATTATGTTATGAGCATGTACAAATATATAACAATTAATCCCACTATCTTGTATCATTATAATGCACCAATAAAAAAAAAACTTTCAAACAAGGTCTCCTCTCTGCAGAAGCACAACTTTTTTCCATCAATCAGCAAACAAAAACTCATTGAGCACTTAATTAACACCATACCTTGGGGAAATACAGTAAATATGGTGACACACCCAAGTGAAACTGAAAGTGTTGAAGACTTTCCAAACTGTTGACATAGAACCAAAGTAATACAAGATCTTGCTTGTTCTTTGAGGGGGATATATATTAGTATGATTCTTTTCTCCAAGTTTAACAACATATATCTGGACTTATAAAAATTACAGGGTTTCTTTCCTGTATTGATGTCCCACACACCACTGCTTTTTAGTAGCCCATGAGAGAAGTGCAGAAATGAGTTGACGCACCATATCACCCAGAGGTTGCTGGGCTGAGAGAATGATGGAATAGCCTGCTGAAGATAGCAATGGCAGATGAGAGGCAACTAGCTGCAAGATTCAGATGCTCTCCTCCAGGATGTGGTGATGCGTTGAGCCAGCAAGGGAGATGTGGTGGTGTTTCCCCACAGCTAGAGTACAGGGTTCTAGAAATAGAATGGTGGCGGTAGGGCTTACCCCTTTGGTTCCCACGCCTCATGACTCACACACTAGGGTTTTTGCTTCTCTTCATATTCTTATTCTTTGTTCATCTAGAGGTCTTAATTCCTGAGACAGGAAACAATTGTCTAATAAATGGGTTGCTCTAGGGTCTAGGTGATGAATTCTAATTTCCAAGGGAAGATAGGATTCACTGAGTTATCTCTGAGTCTTTTTCATGACTATTAATGAAAATTGGTGAAAGACTACTGTAGCCCAGTAGTGGAAACCAACTAAGTCTCTTCAAGAATGAAATTTTGAGTCACTGCATCAGATAAAGAATTCTATCAAGGAGGATACTTGAGGTGAGAGTCCTCTGTAAAGCTTCTCAGAAGTCATATCATTTCCCTCCTCACAATGATGTCCCAGCTTCCTTTCCAGGAACCCTAACTACCTCTGTTTGGACATCTCCCCAGAGAGCAAGATCCTGGTCTCCAGGACACCATGCTATGACAGCTGAGCCGAGATCTACCTATTGGTGACCAGCACTGTTTATCACAGGAGGGAGTGGAAAGTTAGGATTTTGATGGTCCACACTCTCCTTGACATATTATTTAATGTTTCTTAGCCTGTTTATCCTCTTTAAAAGTGGTTAATAATAACTCCCATACAGAATTTTTACATAACAACATAGCACTCTAGTAGCTAGAGTGTTCTCTAGAGCAGAGTCAAGAAATGAATAAATATCAACTCACTTTGCCTCCTCCCTGCATGACTTTCCCATGCCAGGA
The DNA here is from genome assembly GCA_004027655.1 of Graphiurus murinus. Taxonomy (NCBI): domain Eukaryota; kingdom Metazoa; phylum Chordata; class Mammalia; order Rodentia; family Gliridae; genus Graphiurus; species Graphiurus murinus. The sequence continues at coordinate 1,815 of PVLC010042303.1, forward strand.
TGTGCATAAAAAAGCAAATCCCACTAACAAATGACAGCTTTAAATTATTTTTTAAAGTTCCTTTACTGCATATGTTTGTGGGGTACAAATCAATATTATGATAGATGTATACGAGGTGAGGTAATAAAATCAAGCTGAATTGCATATTCATCAACTCAAATACTTTTTTGGTAGTGAGACCATTTGAAATTTACTATCTTAGCAATTTTGAAATATTCAATTTCAGGTATTTGATCCCTCTTGAATTGACTTTTGTGCAGAGTGAGAAAGTGGGGTTTATTTCCATTTTCTGCAGATGTATAATCAGTTTTACCAACGCCATTTTCCAGTGTATGTTTTGGGCCTTTTTGTCAAAAATAAATTGGCTATAAGTGCTTGGATTTGTTTCTGAGTCTTACATTCCACTGGTCTCTAGGTTTGTTTTTGTGCCAATACCATGCTGGTTTTATTACTGTGGCTTTGTAGTATAGTTTGAAGTCAGGTATTGTGATATATCCTGCATGGTTCTTATTGCTGAGAACTATTTTGGCTACTCTGAGTTTTTTGTTCTTCCAAATGAGTTTAAGGGCAGATTTTTCTATAGTTGTGAAGATTTAAGAACTGATTTTTCCATATCTGTGGGAAGATCTGGAAATTAGACTACAGACCTTGCAGGTACTTGAAGAGGGCATAGGACTAACACTCCAACACATAAGCATAGGTAAAAATTTCCTCAACAAGACCCCAAAGGCACAATAAATTAAAATGAGGATCAATATGTGGGCTTGCATTAAACCGAAAAGCTTCTATGCAGCAAGGGAAACTATCAAGAACCTTAACAGAGACCCAACAGAATTGGAGAAGATTTTTGCCAGCTATTCCTCTGCTAGGGGACTAATATCTAGAATATACATAAAACTCAAGAAACTTACTGCCAAAAAAACATATAACCCAATTTAAAAAATGGCAAATGGACTAAAAAGACACTTTACAAAAGAAGAAATACAAATGGCAAATAAATGAATGAAAAAATGTTCAACATCATTAGCAATCAGAAAGATGCAACTCAAAACTACCTTGAGAATTCACCTAACCCCAAGCAGAATGGCAATCATCAAAAACACAAACAGCAACAAATGCTGGCAAGGATGTAGACAAGTAGGAACTCAAATACACTGTTGGTGGGATAGCAAATAAGTGCAACCACTTTGAAAAATGGTATGGAGGATCCTCAGAAGAATGGGAATGAACCTACCATATGACCCAGCTTTATCAATCCTAGGTATCTACCCACAAGAATGGAAAAAAAACTACCAGAGTAATGCAGTAATATCTATGATTATAGCTGTACAATTCACAATTGCCAAACTTTGGAACCAGACGAGATGTTCATCAACAGATGAATAGATTTCAAACTATGGGATATGTACACAATGGAATTTTACTCAGCCATAAAGAAAAACAAAATTATGTCATTTGCAGGGAAATGGATGGAACTGGAGAACGTTGTGCTAAGTGAGATTAGTCAGTCACAAAAAGCGAAAAGTCAGATGCTCTCTCTAATACGCAGAAGCTAGAAAGAAAATGGAACATAGGAGAGACTCCAAAGGAGGAGAAACCTTAGATGAGTGAAGAAGGTGACCTAACTGAAGAAGATGAGAGGGGGGAGAGGGAAACACCTCAATGGACATGATGTACATACACAACCTTATCAAAGTTAATCACTGTGCTGAGCACAGGAAGGAGGGGAAGAGAGGAGAATGGGGCAGGAGCTGGGGAGGGCTCACTGAGTGCTGTGTGCATGTATGCCTCTATCATTCTGAACTTCATCAAGATGTATGATTACAATGCATTAATAAAATAAACTCTATTCAGTTAAAAATGTTATCCAAATTAAATTATATATTACTTTGTTATATATAAAAAAGAAGCCGGGCGTGGTGGTGCACTCTTGGCTGAGACCAGAGGATCCGGGTTCGTGGCCAGTCTCAGCTACCTAGTGAGGCACTCCGCAACTTAGTGAGACTCGGTTTAAGGCCCCTGAGTAGTTCAATCGCCAGTACCGCAAAAAAAAAAAAAAAGAAAAAGAAATATACAATACATATTTACTTTAGTCATCATCCTTACAATACATCACAAAAAACTATTCCTTCTGTCAAACTAAAAGTTGTACCCTTTGGGGTTTTTTTGTGATTTTGTTTCTTTGGCGTTTTTTGTTTGTTTTTGTTTTGTTATGACTTTCTTCTCCCTTTGAAATCCATTATTTCTTGTCTTTTGAAAAAAATCAAATATTTTTCACTAACTGACTTCAGCAGAGGTGTCATTAAAATCTCCTAGTGTTATGCATTCTTATTCCTGAGTGCACATCCCATATTACATAAAACTGTATGAGTTGACTGGTAGTTGATTTGTCAGCAAAAATACTACATTAACAACTAAATGAATACATTAATTTTGACAATTTTTATTTCGCAAGCTTTGTTCATGTCCCAAATATATGCAGTTCCTAGAAAATCTCAAAAGCCTGTAGTACCCAAAGAATAAACATCCCACCACATATGGTGGTACATGTCTATTATCCTAGATACTTGGGAGGCTGAGTTGAGAGGACCACAAGTTTGAGACCAGCCTGAATAACCAGGGAGAACTCATCTCAAGAAAAAAAATGTTTTTGTGGTACTACAGATTTTTTTCAGGAGCTCTCTAGCTCTGAGTTAGCCCCCAAATCTATTTCATTTTCTTGTTGTGAAATAGGAACTTGTTAAGTTGCTGAGGCTGGCCTTGAACCTGCAATCCTCCTATCCCAACCTTCCCAGCCCTAGGACTACAGCTAAGATTTTTTTAATTCTTTTTAAAGAGCCAAGGATGGATCTTAGTGACAGAATGCATAACATGCATGAGGCCCTGGGTTCTATCCTCGGTACTACAAAATGAGTCAAATAAACATCTCTGAAATCAGTCACTTTGAAGAGAATTAGGGAAGCCTTTCAACTAAATAGGAATACATTTTCCCCAAATCTGGTCTTTGTCACATAATGCAGTACTTATTATTAAATCCTTGCCTAAACAACAAAAGAAGTGGCAATTTTTTAAACAAAGATATCAGTTCTATAAACTGCCTATATTTCATCCTCATCAGAATTCACTCCAGTAGATACTTAAAAACTACTTTTTTTATTTTTTATTTTTATTTTATTATTATTATTTTTTTTAATTATGCGTGCATTGTAAGCATACATCTTTGTTAGGTACAAACTGATAACAACATATGTGCCCATATTTCTTTGCTAAACCGGGAACCTCAAAGATACTTAAAGAGTTAATCCCATAAAGTGGGGAAAAGAATACAACAACCTTAAACCTAAAGAAATTTTGCTTTGTTTACAGATGATTCTGCCAAATATATGAAAACAGAAAGAAGATAGATAGTGGTGTGATATAATCTTTATAGTAAGCAAACTATTGGTACTAATGGGCATGGTCATACTAGTTGATATGTTAAGTTATATGCTGTATTTGAGACTTTATGCCATGAGAACTTTTCACAATGTTATATATAACCAAATGGGTTTGCTCCCTGGCTTCCAGATTGAAATTCTAATCAGTAGATTGTGCAGGGTAAGATTTGGGGAAAACATTGCCACAATATATCTGGGTTGTTATACAATATCCTAACCTGTCAGTCTTTAATGGAGATTCCTACTGAAACTGCAATACGACCAAAAATCACATTAATGGCTTTCTTGACCAGCAATCCCAAAAACCCATGCCTGTAAACATTGACTCAGCATCTCTGATGGCAGAGCTGGCACAATGGACACAGCAAATCCTTCAGGCACATAGGAGAAAATCCACCTACTGATCCTCATGGGGCTATGACCTTCAGCAGTATTATGACCTAATTTGTTTTTAATCTTAAAAATTGACACTATTTTCTCTCTGTCTTTTTTAGCTCAGTTAGAACAAAACATTTAATCCCTGGCTAGGCAGAGTCAGTACCCCTACCACCCAGAACCAGCTATATAGAAGATGAATCTTCACCCTTCATTAACCCTAACATTAAGGGATATAGGTCTCAGGGGAGCAAAATATATAGAACAAAGGAGGTAAAATAGAAAGGAAACATAAAAGATAACACAAAGAAATGAACATTTAATATGGAAGCCTGTGGCAAGACCTATTAGACCCAAAAGTCCCTGAGGAATTTACAAGTGACCCTGAGCACTCAGGAAGGGATTTGTTTAGACACTAGGGATCACACACAAAGAGGAATCTCCTTCACCCAAGAAAGCAATATCCTCAACACTGTTGGTTGTCCATAGTTTAAAGGATTAGACAATGAAGGTCAGGACCGGGAAAACCCTAAATCACTTTATGACTACAGGAATATGGTCATCCACATATATCTCCTACCCACCTCTTACAAAAGTCCCCTATAAAAGAAGAGTCTTTCACTCCCAAAGTGCTTCTCTTCATTCTTGGGATGGCCCATTATCCCTTAAATATGCACTCCCTACTTTCCTAAATAAATTCCTGTCATGTCTCAAAAAATAAGGTAAAATAAAATGACAGTAATACTCCAAGTTGTTATAAGTGAGGATAAATGGAAATTGCTATAAACTGATAGTTCACAGTGTTTTCTATTTAGCAATTAGTACAAAAATGTCCTCAAAATGTGCATGCCTTGATCCACTGACCTACTTCAAGCACTTACTTTTTAAGTTCAACAAATATTCAAAGATGTCTATAAAAGGTTGCTCAACAACATTGTTAATGCTGTTGAAGAAAAGAAACACAGTGAAAGGGAATTGGTTAAGTAAATTATGTTGTGTTCAGATGCTCTATCCATATTAGAATAAAATGCCATTATTAAAAAATTATGCTCTTTAACTCCTCATTCCTTAGGTATGGGTTGAACACAGTAACTTTCTTCCAAAGAGGACAGTATGGAATAGAAGACATAATTTTATGGTAAAAATCTGGTAAATGCTACCTCCAGCATTTAATATCAGCAGTCACGAATCATGTTGACAGTAGGTAACTTTGACATAATGTTCAGATGAAATGGCAGTTTACCTCTGTGCTTTTCTCTGAACCCCATAACTCTGACCTAATTATGACAGAAGACAAATCCTGATAAAGGGATATATAGAGGTCAGTAAAAACAAGGAAAGTAGGAGAAACTGTCACAAGGAGCCTAAAGATACATATGACTAACTGTAATGTGGCTTCCTGGATAGAAGCCTGGATCACAAGAGGACATTAGGTAAAAACAAGAGAAATCTGAATAAACTGTGGTCTTTAATTAACAATAATAAAGCCAGACATGGTGGTACACACTTGTAATTCCAGTACTTGGGAGGCAGAGGCAGAAGGAATGTAGGTAGGTTCCTGACCAGCCTCAGCTGCTTAGTGAGGCCTTCTGCAACTCAGTGAGATACTGTTTCAAAATAAAGAATAAAAAATTGAGCTGGGGGTGGAACTCAGAGGTTAAAAGCCTCTGGGTTCAATCCCCAGTACCACAAAAAAAAAAAAAACTAACAATAATATATCAGTATCAATTCATTACATAAACAAATATATTATACTAAAATAAGATGTTAGCCAGGCGTGGTGACGCACGCTCTTAATCCCAGAATTCGGGAGGCTGAGACCAGAGGATCCGGGTTCGCGGCCAGCCTCAGCTACCTAGTGAGGCACTCCGCAACTTAGTGAGACTCGGTTTCAAAATAAAGAATAAAAAATAGGGCTGGGGGTATAGCTCGGAGATAGAATGCCCCTGAGTTCAATCCTCAGTACCGCAAAAAAATAAATAAATAAATAAAATAAGATGTTAATAATCACCAAATTGGGTGTGGCATTTATGAGAATTCTATTGTCTCCACAATATTTCTGTATATCTGAACTGTACTAATCAACAAACTTTATTATAAAGTAAAAATAATAATGTTATAACTGGAATGCTCCCCTCTTAGAGAAGAATGCACTCCATATATTATAAACTAAAGATTAAAATATGTTATATACATAACAGAAAAATACACTACAATTTTAATGGTAGTTTGTTTATTTGGTTGGTTGGTTTGGTTTGGTTTTGTGTGTGTGTGTGTGTGTGTGTGTGTGTGTGTGTGTGTGTGTGTGTGTCACTGGAGACTGAACCCAGGGGCATTCTACTTCTGAGCTACACTGCTAGTCCTATTTTTATTCTTTATTTTGAACAGGGTCTCACTACATTGCAGAGGGCCTCACTAAGTAGCAGAGCCTGGCCACCAACTTGGATCCTCCAGTCTCAGCCTCCCAAGTACTGGGATTACATCATGTGCCACCACACCTGGCTTGGTAGTTTTCAATAGTAATCTTACTCTTTGTATTTACTTAATTTTAATATATATAAATAAACAATGCATTATGTTTACTAATATTTTTTTTTCGGTACTAAGGAGTGAACCTAGGGGCATTCTACCTTCGAGCTATACCCCCAGCCCTATTTTTTATTCTTTATTTTGAAACAGGGTCTCCTTAAGTTGCAGAGTACCTCACTAGGTAGCTGAGGCTGGCCACGAACCCGGATCCTCCAGTCTCAGCCTCCCAAATGCTGGGATTACAAGCATACACCACCACACCTGGCTTACTAGTATATTTTAATACTATTGTAAAGCATGTATTATGTCTTATAAGTGATTAGATATAGTATATCTGATATTATCACTATTCAAAGGCATATTTTACATATAGATATATATACTACACATGTGTGTTTATCCAAAATAAATTCATTATAATGAAGATGTGCCTCATAGATATCCTATGGATTACTGGATGATATTTTCTGCTATTTTTCAATACAAACGAAACCTAATTTTTTAAACATCCACCTTAGAAAGACTAAACAGAAAATAAGAAGTGGTTTTGCTGAATATTTGATCAGTGTGTTTTAGACAATGGAAGAATAATTCCAGGTGTAACGGTAATGTAAATTTATATTAAGATAGTTATATACAGAACATGCAAATGATAAAATCAAAATTACTGAGAATTCCACCACCCAGAGGTCATCACTGATGCTTAAACATGCTTCCTTCCACTCGTATTTAAGGTGCTGTTCCTTTATGTAGTTGGATGGGACTCTACAGTTCAAATATTCCTTGCCATGATTTTTCCTTCTATCTTCATACTGTGAAAGCGTTTAGATATGTTGTTTGCAATTATTATGGGTAACCTATGACCAGGAGGCTCAGGAACATCAAAGACATGGCTCTCTGGACAACGAACAGACAATACTTAGTGGATGTTATTATTAGAATAATCGGCATCCATTCTTACCCATTATTATTAGAATCATCAGCGTGCTAAGGAACATTTCTAAAAGGGAATTACCTTCCCCATCCACAGGCACTATGAGTGGGGTGGGTCAGTCTCCACTTTAGCTCAGGAAGTGCTAAGTCAGGCCACACATTCTGATAGCGTAGATGATCCATTTGACCCAATAAATATTGAATCCAGGATTTTTGCGAAATAAGAGAAACTCTCTTTGATCCAAAGGAATTTTAAATATTTTAAACTTCGAGGCTGTGATGGTGGTAAGAGAGGAAACATAGCTGTTATTTGGATGTGTGCAACTCCACATGTTCATAGGGCAAGTCCACACAGACTTCATGATAACCCTATGCTCCACGCACAGATTTCCAGTCCACCCAGCCAATTATTAGCTTTTCAAGGGCAGGATCCATGCCTCTCTTATCTCTGGACCTAGCCTGATAAATGATTATTCATGGTCGTATTAAAAGATTCAAGAGCTGAGAAAGGAAACAGTCTTGGTTCCGTTCAGTCACTGAGGAGCTCGTAGGGTCTCAGCCCTTCTACTAGCTGCAGCCACAGCCTCAACATCCTCCATCTTCTTGTTCTTTATTCTGGCTTTCATCTTGTAACTCAGCAGCAGAGATGTCAATGTGGCCACAGTGTCATTTTCACCTAAACCAAAGTGCCTTACATGATGATGCCCATCAAAACCAGAGGGGCACAGGAAGGAGACATCTGTGAGGTCACTGAGCCTGTGCCACCTCCGTGCCTCTCAGGGGCTTTGTCTGCTCTGACCTGAGGCATCTCTGACTGTGGCAGCCTTCCTGGAAGGATGCTACCACTCCTGCTCCTGCTCCTGTTGACCTTCCTTCTGCCCCTTGGGAAGACAGGTGAGTGATCATCCCTATTCCAGAGACAGGTGAGTGATCACCCCTATTTCAGAGGCCCGAGCTTGTCTTTCAAAATCCCCTGTATTCCTCACTTCTGCCCAGCATCAACCAGGAATTTTTTCTCAATCTGAACCCAGAAACTTTCTGAACTCCAGGTCCATTCCCAACCCAGACTTAGAAGACTGAGACTGGCTAGAAACTCAAGAAGAATGGCAGAGAGGAAGTCATTCCTTAGAAACTTTATAGGTGTGAGTCTCTCCCCAGACTTTCTCTGGGGAGTGGTTTGTCCTTAAACATTTGGCAGATGATGAAAAGCTACAAAAAATAAGTAATTAAATCCCTCACTCCAACCTAGGAAAGGGCAGTTCAGAAGGCCTGGCTCCAGGGGTAAGGTGAGGGTAGGGGGCTGTGATCACTGAACCCAGCTGAAAAAATATTTGCATCATTCAGCGCCTTCCACCTCTCCATCCTTCCCAGGAGTGAAGAAACTCAGGGCAAACTGATCTCAGAGGTGGCATGATGACTTTTGACTCAGCAGCAGAGGTGCCAATGTGTCACTGACTATATTCAACTCGTATGTTGCCTTGGCCCTGCCCTAGGCTTTTGCAGTCCAGTTTTCGTTGTCTTCTCCATTCTGCCTTCCCAGGCCCCCAGCTGTTCCCCTGTCTTTGACAGCACCTCCTCCCACATCCCTATGACTCCGAATTCCACCAGCCCTGCCCCAACAAGCCCTCATCAAAGCCTAATTAAAGGTCATTCATCACGCAATTCAAAGCATTTGTAGCAAACCCAGAATGTGTTAGACCATAGAACACAATGATTTCAGAAAACCCAACTCCATAAGCTCGTTGGTAGGTTATAGAAATGTCACCATTTCAGCTGGATGTGGTGGCGCACGCTTGTAATTCCAGTACTTGGGAGGCTGAGCCAGGAGGATCTGGGTTCACAGCCAGCCTCAGCTACTTAGTGAGGCCCTCTGCAACTCAGTGAGACCTTGTTTCAAAATAAAGAATAAAAATTGGGGTTGGGGATGTAGCTCAGAGGTAGAATCCCCTGGGTTCCATCCCAGTACCACAAAAAAAAAAAAGAAAAGAAAAGAAAATGACACCATTTAAGTATGCTAGCAGAGGATCAGAGAGGTTGGAGAGACACCCCACAGTGACCGACTTTCTACAACTAGGCCTACCTCCTAAAGCTTCTACCACCTCCAATAGGAAACCAAGTGGGGACTACACCTCTACACATGAGCTTTTAGGGGTCATTCCAGATTCAAACTGTAACATGGACATTCTGTTTCAGACCATCAGGGGTTGGGAGAACAAATGAGAAAGCCTAGGGGAAGTGTTCTGACCCCTAAACCATTGGTTGAAGCAAAAGAGAACACCTTTTGCTCCTTAGGAATAAGAATTAAGGCTCTTGCTCCTTCTCATGAATTGCTAGCGCCTAATGGGAACCCTGACCTTATCTGCCAGTACAAGGTAGGATCCCAGTGCTGAGAGTCTAATGGTGAAATAGTATTGCACTGTACTAAAGGCCATGGTAAGGTAAGTGCCTGGTGGAACAGGACTCCTGGATAGCTTCTGTTTTCCTTAGTAAGTCACAGAGCAATAAGAAAAGACATTAAAATATTAATACTGAAACATAATTTTTGATATCTAAAATAGTATCTCTGTTAGTATCTATGCTGCTGTGGAGTTTAGTTAGAGTAGGGGATGAATATCACTACACCAAAATATACACAAATCACCAATACCAAACTCATTTTCACATGGAGATCTCTTCCTGGAGATTCCTCTCCCCCTCAAAAGTGAGTCTCCTGGCATCTTGTTGCACTTCTTGGCCACCCTCATAACAGGAAGAGACCAATTAACTCCAGACATTTTGTTTGAGGGTTGGAATTACTCCTGAGATAAAGATGGACAAGGAAAAGGAAAATGAAGGAATTTGAACAAACAACAATCATACAACTATACACATGAACACACAAATACTTATGGATTTATGTCTTGATAACATAAAATTACATATATTTAAGATGTATACATGTGTGGAAATACATATATAATGATATAAATGTAGATTTAGGTAAAGACAGATATAAAGAGATGGAACAGTTATAAATAGGTATATAGAAAAATTAAAGGAATTCAAAAAGCTACCTTAACACATACATAATCCATTTAAGGATTCCATAGTTAAAATATTTATAGAATAGACCACTTGGAATATCACTACGATGCATAGTTACAATGCACAATACAAAATAAACTTAAAAAATGTCTAAAAGCTTCTATTGTATTCCATAACGTCTTTAGGTAACTGACAATTATGAAGCCCAGAAATTAGCCATTGAGCCACATAGTTGAGGAGGAGCCAGGGCTCTTAACTCCCTGATCATGTTTCTTCCAGGTGGGGGTAGACACAGACCTGAAAAGGGATCCCATCCCCACACTCATTATAAACTCCCAGTCCACGAAAGTGTTCCCCAGCCTCTGTTGCCACAGCTCCCTCGAAGGAAAGCACTTGGCCACTACTGAGCAACTATTCCCAAGAAAACCCTAATTATAAGATCATTTTCCTTTCCTGAACTGAAATCTGCTCACTGTGGCTGACTTCTTGGAGTGGTAGAAGGGGAAGTTTTCAGCGTAGCTGGCATGCATCTTGTGTGTGTACATACACACTTTCTGAAACCATGTGACCTTGGGCACATCACTTAATATCTTGGAGTCTGTTTCATCTTAAAATGTTGTAACTGATAACTTCTATGCAGACTGTGGAGAATTCAACGAGATTACACACACACACACACACACACACATGCTTTTTAAAACATGGCATGGATTAATACCATGCCTTTTCTCAATACCTTTGCCTTCCCTGATTTTCTCTTCATTGTATTTGTATTTAAAACAGTTAGTTCTGCTACCAAATGACTTCCTCAAACTATTTCAGGAGAGTGATGGTGTACCCCTGGCCCCAGCTCATCTTTTCCCTGCATGAGTCCGCTCGGAGTTAATTCCACAC
>PVLC010042304.1:0-13005 GCA_004027655.1 Graphiurus murinus
GCTAGGTGAGGGGTGGGGTCAGGGGGATCAGGTAAGCTTGTGTGGGCTTGCATGATTGGTCAAGGTTGACCGTGTCTTATCAGGGAGGGTCTCAGCAAGATAACAGATAGAACCTGTTTTTGCATAATCTCTGTGGCTGCTGAGGAGTTTCCTCAAAGTGTAAATTCCAACTCTGATCAGCCTCCCTGCCCCCGACAACACAGTATCTTGCAACTGTTTAATGGGCGTGGTGGCACACACTTGTAATCCCAGCACTTGGGAGGCTGAGACAGGAGGATCACAAGTTTGTGGCCAGCCTCACCTGCTTAGTGAGGCCCTCCGAAACTTAGTTTCAAAATAAAGAATAGCTGCTGGAGTGGTGGTTCATGCCTGTAATCCCTGTATTGGGAGGCTTAGATAGGAGGATCACAGGTTTGAGGATAATCTCAGCAAGTAGTGAGACCTAGCAAGACTCTGTTTCTTTTGTGTGTGTGTGTGTGTGTGTGTGTGTGTGTGTGTGTGTGTGTGTGTGTGTGCAGTACTGGGGATGGAACCCAGGGGCATTCTACCTCTGAGCTACATTCCCACTCAGTCCTATTTTTTATTCTTTATTTTGAAACAGGGTCTCTCTAAGTTGCGGAGAGCCTCACTAAGTAGCTGAGGCTGGCCACACACTGGGATCCTCCTGTCTCAGCCTCCCAAGTAGTGGTATTACAAGTGTGGGCCACCAGGCCCAGCTCATGGTGGCCCATTTGGAAAGCCAATGTTTGGTGTTGTGCAGGATTGAAGTTGAAGTGTTTCCTGCAAAACCAAATGATGTGAATTGTGTTTTGAAGTGTGTGTGTACGCTCGTGTGTGAGGTTGCATGTGCGTGTGAGTCGGTGCACGCTAGGTGTGTATGTAGGTAGGACAGCGGCCCCCAGGTGATTTGGGAGTGAATTGTTGTGGAAGCCTGGGGCTTTTGTCGAGGACGTGGAAGTTGCCGGCAGCCTCCAGCAGGTGGCGCCGGTGGGAGGGTACGGCAAGTGGCTGGGTGTAGTGGCGCACGCCCAGCTGCAATGCTGCTCTTGTGAAATCATTTAAGATCTGGCCATAAATTCCTTAAATAACAAAGTGCTTAATCTGTCTTCCCGGAAAATCTTCCAGAATTCGCACAAGGACTCTTTGAAACTGGCTGTTCACGAATGGGCTGGAGTAGAGGAAGCCAGCTTATCTGACCAAAGGCTTGTTGACAACACAAGCTCAAAGTTCCCTTTGCCGCACAGGGCAACTAACCCTGAAAGAAGGAAGTACCAGTACTTCGGAGGCTGAGACTGGAGGGTCACAGGTTTGAGGCCAGCATGGGCTACCTTAGTGAGACCCTGTTGCAGAATTAAAGAATAAAAAGTAAAAAGGAATAGGGATGTAGCTCGGGTAGAACACCGCTGGAGGTTCAACCCTTAGCACAACACACACACACACACACACACACACAGAAATAGATGATTTTGTGTGTGTGTGTGTGGTATTGGGGATTGAACCCAGGGACATTCTACCTCTGAGGCACACCCTCAGCCCTATTTTAATTTTTATTTTTTTGCGGAACTGGGGATTGAACCCAGGGATTTTCTACCTCTTAGCTACACACACACACACACACACACACAGAAACAACAAAAAAGAAACCTGTGACCTATGAAGAAGTATGACATCCATCTAGCCTGAGCAAAAGAACCCTAAAATTCCCCCTCGTGATTCAGTCAGTTAGCAGCTTGCTCCTGCTCCTTTCCTGTACCTTCCCTGGTACCAACATTTGGGGAGGCAGTTCTAAGCTTATGGCTCCCGCCTTCTTGCTGGTTTGCCATGGATAAAGTCTTGTTTTCTTTCTTTTGATTGAGCCCAGGGGCATTTAATCCTTTTTTTTTTTTTTTTTTTTTTTTTTTTGCGATACTGGGAATTGAACTCAGAGGCGTTCTACCTCCGAGCTATACCCCCAGCCCTATTTTTTTTTATTCTTTATTTTGAAACCAGGTTTCACTAAGTTGCGGAGGGCCTCACTAAGTAGCTGAGACTGGCTGCAAATCTGTAATCCTTCTGTCTCAGCCTCCCAAGTACTGGGATTACCAGTATGCCGTACCATGCCTCGCTTAGGTTACCTCTTGAGGCAACCTAATCATCTAATGGGAAATAGTTCCAGCATCCAGTTACTTACTGTTAGCCTGAATGCTGAGAGGAACCAAGTCAGACAATGGTTGAGGAACAATAACAGTTAATTTTGACATCTTCAAGCAGATGAGCTGAGACCAAAAATGCCGGGGGGGGGGTTCGATGGCTAAGTCCCTTCTGGTGCTACTTCTAACTCTGGTGCAAGGGAGACTAGGGTACAGGTTCCTGTCCAGTTTGTGGGAAGGCAAAGGTAGGTGTTAATTCCACAAAGAAAGAAGACTCCCTGATGGCAAAGGCAAAATGTGGTGTCTATGGCAAAGAGGTGTTTTAGGTGATTATTCTCTCTTTCCCAGACTGAGAGAGTCCCACTAAGGGCTGCCCCTGTTAATGGTTGAAAGGGGCCTGCAGGATTGACCTGAGAGGCTCCTGATGTGGTATTTTCTTTTTTTTTTTTTTTTTTTTTTTTTGCGGTATTGGGGATTGAACTCAGGGGCATTCTACCTTTGAGTTATACCCCCAGCCCTATTTTTTATTCTTTATTTTGAAACCCGGTCTCACTAGGTCGCCGAGGCTGGCCGAGAACACAGATCCTCCAGTCTCAGCCTCCCAAATGATGGGATTACAACTGTGCACCACCACACCTGGCTCTGCTGTGGTATTTTCAAAGAACAGAAATTTTCTTTTTCCTTCTACCCAGAATTTGGAGTCTGTGTAGCCCGGGGAAGGGATGTGATGACAGTCAGCTTGAGTAGAAGCCTCACAGAGCTGCCACGGGAAGAGCGAGGGGCACGGCTGAGGTCTACCACTACAGAGTTGGGAGAGGGTTGTGGTGGGATAGGTACCTGCAGTTTCAGGGGCTCCTGAGAACTGCACAGGTGTAGTGAAGGCAGGCGTTTGAGTAACTCCGAAGTTAACGTGATCACTGGACGGTCTACTCTGGATCGTAAAATTACAAAGATGTTGACTTACGTGCCCCAGGATTTGGCCATCCGTCTGATTTCGACTTATACAGAGAGGGGCTTGACAGGATGGGGATTTCCTGTGAGCTGTATTTGGTGATGGTGTTCATGTATGAGCAGAGAAGCTGTACAGCTCTAGCTGTGAAAGTTGTTTTGGTCATTTTGGTGATGTGGAACTTATAGAGGCCATCCAAGCGCATGCGCATGAGTTGGAAAGGTGCTCCTCTGTGGACCTTTGGGTGAAAGGAGACCTTTGAAGAGGTCCACGTGTATAGCGAGGTTGGGGCCACAATATATCTGGTGGAAGGGAGAGGTAAGCAGGGCTCGCAGTCCTATGGGATGGTCAGGTTTGAAATACTGAGGAGCTGATGTGTAAGGTTAAGTGTGCACATGTAGCACTGTAGGTTTAAGAGATCCTTGACAGGTATGGGGCAGATGGGGGGGGGCGGGGAGAGCAGAAGAGAAAGAAGGAGAAGGACGATCATCTTGCGGGTGAAAGTTTTTACGGTATCTGGAATAATACCAACCAGAAGACAGGAGACAACCATGTGGTGATCTGGTCCCAGGAGTAGTTGGTAGCCAACCAAGTCACGCTGTAAAAACACGGCTCAGAAAAATGATAGCAGGTGTTCCTCCGAGGTAGGGAACTGAGGAGAAGGAACCGCTTCCATCAGATCGAGAAGGAGAGTGTAGAAAGAGTGTGGGCCGCCGGGCGTGGTGGCGCATGCTTGTAATCCCAGCATTCGGGAGGCTGAGACCGGAGGATCCGGGTTCGCGGCCAGCCTCAGCTACCTAGTGAGGCACTCTGCAACTTAGTGAGACTCGGTTTCAAAATAAAGAATAAAAAATAGGGCTGAGGGTATATCTCGGAGGTAGAACGCCCCTGAGTTCAATCCCCAGTACCGCAAAAAAAAAAAAAAAAAAAAAAAAAAAAAGAGTGTGGGCCTGTGTTCGGGGCCAGTGAGCTTATGAAGAGATGGCCTGCAGTTACAGGTTCTTTTTGGTTTTTTTTTTTTTTTTTTTTTTTGCGGTACTGGGGATTGAACTCAGGGGCATTCCACCTCCGAGCTATGCCCCAGCCCTATGTTTTATTCTTTATTTTGAAACAGGGTCTCACTAAGTTGCGGAGGGCCTTACTAGGTAGCTGAGGCTGGCCGCGAGCCCGGATCCTCCGGTCTCAGCCTCCCAAGTACTGGGATGACAAGCGTGCGCCACCACGCCCGGGTGAAATAATGTTAGAATTAAGTTGACATCAGTGATTGGGGAGCCCCTGGTAATGAGGAACCCCCTCTCCTCCCAGAGGCACGCTTGTGAGTTTAGGATGTGGAACGCACCTCAGGAGTCTGTGCATGTGTTGACGGTTTGTCCTTCACCTCAGGTTAGGGCTTGAGTCAAGACGATGAATTCACCTTTTTGAGAGGATGTCTCAGAGGACAGGGGACTCGACTCTATGATCTGAGGTGAGGAAATCCTGCTACATACTTCCCATTTGATGTACAGGAACACCCAGCTAGGGACCAAGTATCTGAGGCCTCGGGCAGAAGGGAATCGGCTGGATGGGGAAAATGGGGTTCTTCTAGTTCTAGTATTTCTGTGCCAGAATGGGGGTGTCTAGCAAGGAGAGGGGAAGAAGAGTAGATGGGTTTAGGGTAGAACTCCTTCTTAGGGTACTATGGGGGGCTTGCATGAGGGTAAGGTGTACTGGCTGCAGTCTGGAAGGAGAGAAGAATTATCTTGTGTGTGTGTGTGTGTGTGTGTGTGTGTGCGCGCGTGCGCATGTGCAAGACTGAGGATTGAACCCAGAGACATTCTACCTCTGCACTCCACCCCCAGCCCTATTTTACTTTATTTTGAAACAGGCTCTTAAGTTGCTGAGGGCCTCATTAAATTGCTGAGGCTGGCCTTGAATCTGTGATCCTCCTGTCTCAGTCTCCCAAATCCTAGGATTACAAGTGTAATCCCAAGACTTGGGAATGTCTTTGTTAAAGATGTATTCAGAGAGCATGTGTGAGGAACAGATGGAAATTGGCTGAGGGAAGGTACATTTTGGGCTTTCTTGTGCTAAGAGCCACCACGCCTGGTTATACTCTTTGATGAAAGTGGTTGGGTTGGTGGAGAAGGAACCCAGGCACCTATCTATTTAAGACAGATCAGTAATAGAAAAAGAAACACAAACATGAATGATTTCCTTGGCCCTGGAACTTCACTAAGAGGGAGGATGGGGGATGGAGGCCATGAGTGGGACTGATGAAGAGCAGGTATGAGGACAGGAGGAAGGGGTAGGAGGCGGTACACAGGGAGAGGGGGATAGTCAGGCGGGGCAGCAGCTGCAGGATGGGGTTGTTGTTGGGGACAGAGAGCGGTGATCAGCAGGACCAAAGGGAGCCTCAGGAGCTAGAGGGACACGAGAGGCACGGTTGGCACCAGAGCTAGAAGTGGATTGAGAGGGGGCCTTGGAGTGAAGCAGGTGAATATGGAAGGTGGAACATGACTGGCAGAGAGAAGGTCGGTTATGAAGGGCAAAGAAGGCCTGAACATAGGGAATTTCTGACCCAAGTTGTACAAGTCATGGAAAATGTGAGGCTGGGCACTCAGTGGGGCTCAGTAAATAATTCAGTGAATGCATGAAAAACCATCAAGAGGTGATGAGGTTGCACTCCTGCAGGTTCGTGGTGTAAAGAGCACAAACCTAGGTTCCAACTCTGCTCTGACCCCTTCTCAGCTGTGTGCATGTGAGCTCTCAGCCTCACTTACCAACTCTGAAAATGGGGTATAAGAACATACTTACCCTGCTGGATCCTAGTCCTGGTGAGGCTGAGACAGGGGAATCACAGATTCCAGGACAGCCTTAGCAATTCGGAGAGATCCTTAGCGACTTATTGGAAATCTGCTTCAAAATTAAAAGATAAAATAAAAAGGGCTAGGGTGTAGCTCGGTGGTAGAATGCCTCGGGGTTCAATTCAACCTGCAGCATTAAAAAAAGAAAAACAAAAGAATATACTTACAGCGGAAAAAACAAAAACAAAACAACAACAAAAAACCCAACTGCCTCGAAAAGATAAAGGAAAGCCGGGAGTGGTGGCACATACTTGTGATCCCAGTAATTGGGAGGCTGAAACAGGAGGGTTGCAGGTTCGCCGCCAGTCCCAGCAACTTAGTACGACTCTTTCAAAATAGATAATAAAATAGATCTGGGGGTGTAGCTCAGAGGTAGATTGCCTCTGAGTTCCAACCCCAGTACCACACGCACACAGGCACAAAAACACGAGTGGAGGTAAAGAGCTTCACGCAAGATTAACGTTCCGTATATGTTTTTCACAGTATGCACAATTCTTTTAGAGCAGGGCCATCGAGGTCTCGGTTCCCTCTTCCTTATCACCGGCCGATCCCCGTTGCTCTTTCCCACAGGTGTCTCCTCGTAGCGTGAAGAAAGAAGAGGTTCTCGCGCGCCTTCCGCAAGGCGAGCCCCGCCCCGCCCGCATGGCCCCGCCCCCAATGACCCCGCCCCAGTGGCCCCGCCCCGGCGGGTCGCCTTCGTCATCAGCGCGGCGCCGGCGCAGAGAAGGCCCGGGGGCCTGTCCTGCGCGCGGCGCGGCGCGCCGCGGGGTGTCCCGGGCGGGCGCCTGCGTGTCGGCGGCGCGGCTGGGGGCGGCTCAGAAACCCCAGCGGACGGCGACTGGACGCGCGCGGAATCCAGGGGTCCCGCAGCCCGGCGGCGCAGGGGCTGCCGGGCGCGCCAGCGGGGCACGGCGCGGGCCGGCGGCCGGCGGGGCTGCCCGGCGCGGGTGTCCCGGCGATGTGTGGCGCTGGAGCGGCGGCGGGAGCAGCGACGGCGGCGGACTTGACTTGGACTTCGCGGCGGTGCCGGCGGCGGCGGCGGCGGCGCAGGCTCCTCCTTAGGACCTGGCGAGCCCGGGCCTGAGCGGCGACCCGGCGAAGCCCTTGCACCGAGCGCCGGGCCGAGGCCTCCCCCGCCTCACTCTGCCCCGGGAGCCCGCCTCCCCGGCCGGGGATGAGGCCGGGAGGCTGCCGCGCGGGGCCCAGCACAAAGGCTCGTCCCTTGGGGCCGCCGCCGCCGCCGGCCTAGAGCCGCCCGCCGAAGCCGAGCCGGCGCCGGGGCCCTCCTCCCCGCCGGCCCCCAGGGGCGGCTGCTGCCCGGCTCCCGGAGGCCCGGGGCTCCCGGGGCTGCGCCCGGGCCGGGCGGCTGCGCCATCCCCGCCGCTCTTGGCTGTGGGGGCCCCGCGGAGTATGTCGGAGGAGAACGACATGGAGAAAGCCATTAAGGTAAATCGGGACATGCCACCGTCTTTCTCGCTTTGTCCCGTGGCGTTCCTTTCGGTTCCAGCCTCGGGAACTGGAGAGGGTTTGGGGTGAGAGATTACAGAGACTCCCTGGGTTCGCCCTCCCGTGGGTCCTTGGGACCGCGTTTGACAGCCCAGGGGCAAAGGGTGTGTGTGCAAGGGTGGATGGCCGACGCCCTCCAGCTTCCCTGCCTTATGAGATTGGTTCTCAGCTAGAATGAAGGTGAGTAGCGCGTAGGGCCTGCTACCCTGCGTTTCCATTGCTTCCTGAGCGCCTCCAACATTTGCTATAGATGGTCGGCTAGGACAGCATCTGACCCGAGGTGTTAGAAATCACCCTGCAGGAAACCTGCATTTTCAAAAGGTGGTTCCTCTTCCTACAAAGCCTGTTCTTTGGAGAATAAGTTGTTCTTACTCGCCTGTGCGTTCTCCTCCCCTTTCTTCCTTTTCTAGGGAGCATCGAGTTTATTTAGGAAACACTAACAGTGTCCCATGACTTACTCTCTGTTGCCCCAAAGAAAAATATCTGTTCTAAAATGAGCCAAATAAAACAAGTCTTCTGAAGGCGGCTTTTTATTATTTTTCTTGTAACAGGAAAACTGCACAAAAAGAGTTATCTGTCTTGTCAGCTGCAGCAGGAAATTAGTTATGTAAACTGAATGCTAAATTTTAATGTTTAATGTATTACTTATTTTATAATGTTAAGCCAAAACGCAGTGCATTTAAGAATTTCATTTGCCCTTGAGGGATAAACATCTTTTGGCAGATTTGGGGTTCTTTTCTTCAAGATACTTCAGTATACGGTCACTATTACCAGCAACTATTTAAAAATTGGCTTTTGAGGTATATGTAGCTCATAGAAATCATCATTTATTCCAAAGGAACTTAACCTTTTAGAAGAGGGCATCAACATAAAATATACACACGAAAGAAGATTTTTGTTTTTTGGTGGTACTGAGGATTGAACTCAGGGGCATACTATCCCTGAGCCACACCCCCAGCCTGATTTTATTTTTTATTTTGAAACAGGGTCTCACTAAGTTGCAGAGGACCTCATGAGGTTGTTGAGGCTGACGGTGAACCTTCCATCCTCCTGTCTCAACCTCCCAAGTACTGGGATTACAAGTGTGTGCCACCACGCCTGGTGAAGATATTTTATTTTTTTTATTTTTTGCAAGCGTGCACCACCATGCCCGGCTTGGTGAAGATATTTTAAATAATAAAAGAGAAAAGTTCTAAAAGATTGCTTTGAAAGCATTCGGGAGGCTGAGACCAGAGGATCCGGGTTCCAGGCCAGCCTCAGCTACCTAGTGAGGCACTCTGCAACTTAGTGAGACTTGGTTTCAAAATAAAGAATAAAAAATAGGGCTGGGGGTGTAGCTCGGGGGTAGAATGCCCCTGAGTTCAATCCCTAGTACCGCCAAAAAAAAAAAGACTGCTTTGATATATCCATTTTTTTTCTTTTGGTTCAGATTTTATTAGTACAGAGTCGTGATTTGCTGTCTGAACTTACATGCTTGGGTGGTGAATCAAAGCATATGGGGCAGATTTTTAAATTCAGAAGCATCTGCTTTGTGCCAAGTGCTGTCATAGACACATGTGGTATGAACCAGGTTCCTAGTTCCTTGCTCGATTGGAGTTCATGTTCTAGATGGCAGAGTTAAACATGATTTCAATGAAGAAATGAGGAGCCGGGCACGGTGGCTCTTTACTTGGGAGGCTGAGTCAGGATCACGGGTTCAAGGCCAGCCTTGGCAACTTAGACCCTGTCTCAAAAAATTAAAAGGACTAGAGGTAGCTGGGCATGGTGGTACACGCCTGTAATCCCAGAACTTTGGAGGTCAAGACAGGAGGATTGCTGGTTCAAGGCTAGTCTCAGGACTTAGTGAAACTTTGTTTCAAAATAAATAAAATAGGGCTGGAGGTGTGGCACAAAGATAGAAGGCCCCTGAGTTCAATCCCTAGTAACTCCCCCTGCCCCTATACACACATACAGATAGAAAGGATGAATAGGAGTATTTGAGTAGTCAGGAAAAGTCTCTGAGGAGGTGACACTTGGGTAATGCTCTGTAGGGTATGGGAGAGCAAGCCGCCACTGTCTTGAGGATACAGGCAGTGAGAACAGCAAGTGCAAAGGCCCTGGGGTGGAAGCAGGCCTAGCGTGCTAGAGGGCTAGCAAGGGGCTGGCGTACAGTGTGGGTTATATAAAGAGAACTAAAGTGAAGCCGATCACTTAGAGCCTTGCTGGCCATTAACAGGGGAGTTGTGGGAGAGGTTATTTATTTTTCTTTTGCGGTACTGGGGATTGAACTCAGAGGCATTCTACCTCCAAGCTATACCCCCAGTCCTATTTTTTATTCTTTATTTTGAAACAGGGTCTCACTAAGTTGCAGAGGGCTTCACCTAGGTAGCTGAGGCTGGCCTCGAACCCAGATCCTCCGGTCTCAGCCTCCCAAATTCTGGGATTACAAGCGTGTGCCACCACGCCCAGCTTGTGGGATAGTTTTTAGCAAGAGAGGGTCACAGTTACAGTGGACAGGTATACAGATGGGGAGGCAATGTTAGTGCTTGTTAACAGTTTCTCCAGGGTAGACTCATGGGTGAGCCTTCATCTGGGTGCGGTGGCTCACGCCTATAATTCCAGTACTTGGAAGGCTGAGACAGGAGGATTGCAGGTTCAAAGCCAGCCTCAGCAACTTAAGACTCAGCAACTTAGCAAAACCCTGTTTCAACACAAAAAATAAGAGGGGCTGGGATTGTAGTTAGGGGTAGGATGCCCCATTACCACCAAGAAAAATAAATATAAATAAATAAAATTAGGACAGGAGGTGTAAGAGTAAAAGGGTTCAGAAATCAGGAATATAGAGACACCTGGCAGTGCTTCTTTAACTTCCACAAAGTTATAAAGTGTCAGAACTCTGATCAGTCTCTGCAAGTTGAACTTTTTTGGCTGACTGTTGGTAACATTAAATACAGTGGAGAATTTGATCCAACAGCGTCACACCCACATTGAACAGCTTGTTCATGGATATG
Source organism: Graphiurus murinus (assembly GCA_004027655.1). Taxonomy (NCBI): domain Eukaryota; kingdom Metazoa; phylum Chordata; class Mammalia; order Rodentia; family Gliridae; genus Graphiurus; species Graphiurus murinus. The sequence goes on from PVLC010042304.1 coordinate 10,418, forward strand.
GACCTCTATAGCATAGCAATACCTGACCAGTCTTTCTGGAATCATAGAAAATATGTATGTCCATTGCTATACTTTTTTTTCCTTTTTTGCTGTGCTGGGGCTCCAACCCAGGATCTCTTGCATGCTAGGCAAGTAGTCTACCATTTAGCTACATTCCCAGCCCAGTACTGCATTTTGAGAGTATCTCCCCCACTACAACCCTCCAGAAAGTACTGCCTGTCTGTGCAAGTAGACCTTGTAGGTGAGCGGAACCATTTTTTTTATTCTGAAGTCTGCCTTATTGGAAAACTGACTATCTGCGTCATTTAGACAAAATGTATTTAGAGCCCTACAGACTCTCTTAGAAGCTGAGATATTGAGCCGTGGATCCTCTGTTGTCCCACTTCTGCTTAATCATGTTTTTAATTGGGGAATCATTTTCTGTCCTTTCCCTTTTTAATTTTCATAGGAAACCTCCATTTTAGAAGAATACAATATTAATTGGACTCAGAAGCTGGGAGCTGGAATTAGTGGTCCAGTTAGGTAAGAGCTCCTGTGAGAATGTGAGACTATTTGAAATGTGGCTTGAATTAGAAGCATCAGGTATGCCAGGTTGGAGGAAAAAGATCTTTAATTTAATAATTAGAAGACTTTGTGTGTTTTGGTACAGGAGATTGAGCCTAGGGCCTCACGCATGCTAACCACATTTAACACTGACCTATGCTCCCAGCTCCTAATAGCGGTTTTTGTGTTAGGTTTTTTCTCCTGCATCTAGAATTACAGTTAAGTGAACAAGTCATGTGCTCTGTAACACGGAATCATTTAAGGTGTTGGGTCTGTGGGGCCACTGTGAGAGTCGTCTGTAGCCAGTGAAGGCCATTATTTCTTCCTTGGCCTATGTGGAGAGTTGATGGATTTGAGGTCCTGTGCTCAGGACTTGAGCATGGTTGGCTAAGAAGAGGACTGATACTTCTTCTGCTCTAGGGGCAAGTTTATTCTGATGCACCTGGACATATCCTTGATTTGAAGTATAATTCCTGGCTGGGCATGGTCGTGCACGCCTGTCATCCCAGTAATTGGGAGGCTGAGACAGGAGGATTACAAGTTTCTCAAGCCAGCCTCAGCAACTTAGCAAGATCCTGTTTCAAAATAAAATAGGTCTAGCTCGGAGGTAGAGTGTCCCTGGGTTCAGACCCCAGCAAACACACACACACACACAGTATAATTCCTAAAGAATAGACTTGTGAAATTAATTTTCACTATAACATAATGATGACTGATTATTTTTTTTTTTCTGCTTTCAAATCTAGAGTCTGTGTGAAGAAATCTACTCAAGAACGGTTTGCATTGAAAATTCTTCTTGATCGTCCAAAAGCTAGAAATGAGGTAAGGTCCTTGACTTGCTAAATATTTGAAGTGCCTAAGAATTGTTCTTTGTACAATTAAGGCAGCTTCCTGGAGGTATTCAAAGGTACATGAGGAATTCTATGCTGGGATGTGCCTTTTTTCCCTATTCATACCATGCTTATAAGGTAGTCCTAGAATGCCCCTGGATTCAGTTCCCAGTATAAAAAGAACCTGGTTTGGTAATAATCTGCTGTTAACGTGTGCAGTGAAGGAATCATTTTTTTTTTTTTTTTTTGCTTAGAGAGATAGGAGTAATTTCTGAAATAAAATTGCTTATTTGCCAAAATTTTCATTTGCTAAAAGATAGGACAATAGAAAGCAAATCTGTTGGTGAGATTTTATTTGTAGAAAGAGCACTAAGGAGGTAATCTTTGCATGAAAACACTAATTTTTGCTTCACTCCAGGTGATGAGGTTTTCTTTTTACTAAAATAGGCTTATCCCTTGCATCTAGTGTGGTCAGTTTTGGGCAGGAAGTTTGGAGAGAAAATGTTGGCATTCCCTTTGCATAGAAATGTTTCCTCTGTTCTCTTGAAGGTACGCCTGCACATGATGTGCGCCACACACCCAAATATAGTTCAGATTGTTGAAGTGTTTGCTAACAGTGTACAGTTTCCTCATGAGTCCAGCCCCAGGTAAGACTACACAGGATCCTCATACATGCCCACATGTAGACCAAAGTGTAGCAGGTCTTCATCTCTTTTATACCCTCTTTCCCTTTTTTCTCCCTACTTTCCTCCCCACCCCTTGAATCTTGGAAAATTTCAAATATTTGTAAAAGCAGACAGAATTATGTAATGAACTCCCAAGTACTCATTTCTTAGCCTCCAACAATTATCATGGCTCCATCTACCCACTCTTTAGGCCCCTCTGATTATTTTGATTACTTTCCCTTTTATAAAAAGCACTGAGACTGGAGGATCCGGGTTTGTGGCCAGCCTCAGCTATTTAGTGAGGCCCTTCGCAACTTAGTGAGACCCTGTTTCAAAATAAAGAATAAGAAATAGAGCCGGGCGTGGTGGCGCACGCTTGTAATCCCAGCATTCGGGAGGCTGAGACCGGAGGATCCGGGTTCGCGGCCAGCCTCAGCTACCTAGTGAGGCACTCCGCAACTTAGTGAGACTCGGTTTCAAAATAAAGAATAAAAAAAATAGGGCTGGGGGTATAGCTCAGAGGTAGAATGCCCCTGAGTTCAACCCCCAG
>PVLC010042306.1:0-13004 GCA_004027655.1 Graphiurus murinus
TACCTACACAATCATATCAAGGTCACTCATTGAAGTGAACCTTAGGGGGAGGGAGGGGGAGGGAATGGGGAGGGAATGGGGAGGGAATCGGGGAAGGGGTCAAATGAGAATTGTGTGCAAATATGTTGTTAACAATTTGTACTTAACAAAGATGTATGCTATATTGCACGAATTACTACAATAAAAATTAAAAAAAATAAATAAAAATAAAAATAATTATTATTAAAAAAATAAAAATAAAGAAAAATCTTGAAATAAAAAATATATATATATCATTTATTATAGCAGCAAGAATCCTGAAATACTTACATATAAATCTTATAAAATACCTATAGGATATAATACTTAAAATTATAAAATGCTAATGAAGGAACTTAAAGAAGAGCTAAATAAGGGAGAGATGTATTATATTCATGGAGCCAATGACTCAACATTGTTAACAGGTGAATTTCCCCCCAATTGACGTATAGGTACAAGGCAATTCCAATAAAAATACCAGTAGGATATTTTTTAAGACATTGATAAGCTGGTTAAAAAATTGACAAATAAAGGCAAAGAAACAAGAAGAGCTGAAATACTTTGGAAAGACAAAACAAAGTCTTCTACTACAAAGATTTATACTACCTAATAAAACAAAGATTTATACTACCTAATTTTCAGACTTATTATAAAGCTATAATAGTCAAAATGAATGGTATTAAAAGATACCAAGATATACAGATATACAAGTCAATGAATATAGATATACAAGTATATAGATATACAAGTCAATGAATATAGATATACAAGTCAAAGAATATAGATATACAAGTCAATGAAACAATAAAGAGTCTAAAAACTGACTGAAGCATGGTCAATAAAGCTCCAATAAAGGTGAAAAGACAAGACAAAGAAAAGAGATTTTTCCACAAATAATGTTGAATATTAATTATTAATATTAAAGTTTTGTACCTTAGAGAAAACTTTAACTCAAAATGAGTTATAGATCTAAAACTATAAAATATCTATGTACAAACAATAACACTTCTAGAAGAAAAAGAAAGTGTTAACTTTGGAAAAAGCAAAACATTCTTAGGTATGACACCAAATGTATAAGCTGAAAATAAAATTTGGTATATTATGCTTCATCAAACATAAAAACTTTTTTCTCCTCAGAAAACACTGATAGATGAATAATGCAAAACATAAACTAGGAGGAAGTATTTTCAAATGATATATCTGATTATGGAATTGTATCCAGAATATTTAAAGCACACTAAAAATTAAATAATTAAAATAAAAAGAAAATAATTTTAAAGTTGGCAAAATAAGCTAAACATGGTGATACACACCTATAATCCCAGTACTTGGGAGGTTGAGACATGAGGATCACAGGTTTGAGGTCAGCTTTAGCAACTTAGATTGTTTCAAAATTCAAAATAAATAAATAAATAAAATAAAATAGGACAGGGGATAGAATACTAGTGAGTTCAATCCCCAGCAGGAAAAAAAATAGAATTAATAACTCCAAGCAGAGATATAGTAAGCCAGATAAAACTACAACATGATATCATTACACACTTAGAACAACAATAAAAATTTTGAGGTGTGGTCTTGCTAACCTACCAAAGCTGATCTGATTCATAGGCTTGAGAGACTCCCTGCTTCAGCCTCCCTATAGCTGATATTATGAGATTATAGGTGTATGCCACCACACCCCAAAGAATAACTTTAAAATGCAATACAAAATGGAGCAACTAGAACTCCTCATGCATTGCTGATGAGAATTCAAACTGTTACAGCCATGTTGGAAATCTATTTGGCAGTATCTTACAAAGTTAAACATGCGCCACACAGTGCAGCAATCCCACTCCAAGGTACACACCCAAGTGAAATGAAAGCCTAGATTCACACAAAATCCTGCATGCTACCATTTATGATGTCTTCATTTGGGCACTTCCCAAAAGGGAAATCAACTGTGATACATACATGCAACCAAATTCTACTCTGAAATAAAAAGGAACAAACTGCTGATAACATACAATAATATATGTAAATCTCAGATGCATTTTTCTAAGTGAAAGAAGCCAGACTCGAAGGCTTCATGCTTTGATTCCATTCACATGATACTCTTGCAAAGTCAAAACTATAAGGGCAAAAATAGATCAGTGGTTGCCAGGGGAGACGGATTAACTATACAGCAGTACTGGAGAGTTGGGAGGAGTGAGAGAAATGGTCTTCATCTTGACTGTGGTAGTGGTGGTTTTGAGACTAGGTGTCTCCCTAAATTGTTGAAGCTAGCCTTGAACCTGTAGTCCTCCAGTCTCAGTATCCCAAGTATTGAGATTACAGGCATGCTCCACCACACTGGCTACCTTACTTTTTTAAGTAAGGAAACAATTGTTCTTGATTGGAGTAAGCAATTATCCCTCTCACTCACACACTCATATGTATTTTGCACATCTATTTCCTATAATTAATTGTAATATTTTTCTGAGTTTCTATTTTGCTCAGTTGATAGACAAATTTATCTTCAATTCTTTCTGAGAATTCTACCTATGTCCGCTTCTCCCAAGCTTATGCCATTAAACTATGCAAAGTGGGAATATGGGTAACAAGGGATTTATAGCCATACGTCCATACAAGTTGCTGCATTCCTAGTCCCAAGCTACATGGCCCATTTTACTTGGAATGATCCATTGTTTCTATTTCATTTTTGGAAGAGGTAAATTTTTCTAGCAGAGCTGCTGTCTATCAATTTTCACATTGTGCTTCATGTATAGGCAATCATTTCCTCTTTAAGATCTTGCTATTGCCTTCTCTTCTCTGGACCATAGAGCTCCCTCATTCAGCCGATTCATTTCTTCTACCCTCTCTCTTCTCTCTCTTTCTCATCTCTTTCTTTCCTCTGTCTCCCACACAGCCCAGAGGAATGCTCTGCTTTCTCCTCTTCTTGCTTCTGGCCAAAATACTTTGCCTATATCCTTAAATACCAACCTTGTACCTTCTCCACAAAACTCTCTAAGTTTCCCTAAGGGCTTAGGCTTCATGACAAATGTCAGAAAGACATGCAGGCTATTTCTGATTTCAGTCCTTTCACTGCCTCCCCTGAGGCAATCAAATACAGAGTTAACTACCGGGATGCAGGGAGAGCAAAGCAAGATGGAAACACTGGTAGAAGAGATTCATATCTTAAAATATAATTCCACTTCACCTGGAGAAAATATTTTAATTGTGCTACCTTTATCGCTGTTTCCTTACAGGAAGTTGAAAATACATGAGCAAACTGTCCCATTTCATAAGGTACCATAAATGTCAGTTATTGATTTAACACTGTTAAAATTATGTTATGAAATTATGTAATTCTTCAGAAAGCAGAAACAGAATTTTTGGTGTAAGGAATAATGTGTGAATCAAGTGAAAAATAATGTGCATAAAATCATACTAAGAAAGGTGGTAGGGCTATCAGCATTCTGTACAGTTGTTCTGAAGCAAAAAGAAAAAAAAGGAAAGGGAAAAGAAAAACAGATTTTAAAAAATGAAATTTATGGAAACCGTACTGCCAAAAGTTAAGTAAAAAATAATCAGTGGAAAAGAGTAATTAATTCACACATTACATGTTCTCTTTTTATAATCCTCCCAATGACAATCATGTGCTTTTGAGAGGGACATCTGGAAACCTAAGTGGGCTTAAAACATTCTCTTTCTAGCAAGCAGCCAGCCAGGAATCTCCATGTTCTACAAGCTTCTGTCAGCTTGCCCCTGCCTCCAGCCCCAAATGAAGTCAGTCTGCCTTCCCACCAGACAGTCTAAACAATGGCAGATTGGCTCCAATTGCAGAGCACACTCTCCAGATGTCCATGATTCAGAGAAACTTGGGCAGACTCTTGAGACATAAATGAAGCCCAGTATCTCACAAGCCAGCAGCCTGCTGCTGGTAGGTTGCTGGGACCATACTTAGTTGGATAGGTAACCCACCTGGTTTTCCCTGGGGGAATATAGTAGCAATGAGATAACGTCTCCATTATATAGGTATTCATGTAGCAAATAGGTGACCCTGGAGGGCATCTTGCAGAGGGGATTCAAGGGAACTCCTAAATGTCCCATAAAGTCACCTGTTATGATACACCTAATGATTCAATGAAATTCCTATTTCAAGGATGTAAAAAAAAGAATAGTACATTATGAAAAATTCATGTTCCAAAATGAATCGGAACCTGACTGATTCCATAGACATATGAAAACAAACAACGACATATTCAGAATTTCATACCCTGACAGATAAATCATAACAAGGCCACAAATTGGGAGAGATTTTTAAGTGATACATCAATTTAGTTAAGCACTTGTATTGAAATGAATAATGTTTCATGTAATACACTAGTATGCACTATACAGCCGTATGGAATATTTTTCTTGTCTTTTCTTTCTTTCTTTTTTTTTTTTTTTTTTTTTGGTACTAGGGATTGAATCCAGGGGCTTTCCTCCTTTGAACTACACTCTCAGCCCTCTTTTTTCTATTTTTTATTTTGAAACAGGATCTTACTAAGTTGCTGAGGCTGACAGCGAATCTGCGATCCTCCTATCTCAGCCTTCCAAGTACTGGCCATGCACCACTACCCCTGACTCACATTGGAATTTTATTATTTTCTGAATTTAGGTGAATGAACAACTGACCTTACTGAGAGAAGATCAGTATGATTTAGTGAGGGGGGGGCTAACATGGAATTTCTATAAGGAAATGATGCTGTATTGTTTTCAGGTCTACATGTTATTACAAAGATGATGACTAGTAAAATGAAGTAAGTCAGTAGGAAAAGAGAACATACTTTGTAATAGACATGTTGTAAAGGAAAAGATATGTTTTAGAGAATTTCTCATTTTTAAGCCACTGATTTGACAAAAACTTTTTTTTTATTTTGAACAATTTCTTTCATAAAAATATACAATAATATATTCAGATAAAGAAATCATTTTGTGCCTTTAAGCAATATATATATATATATATATTACACATAGCCTGTTTGAGGTCTTATAGTAATAAAAAGTAGGTATCCAATCAGACATCTTCCCTTAGATTTCCCCTATACAACGAATTACATGAAGGAATGAAGTTTAAAAAAAGGTCAGGGGTTGCAAGAGGTAAATAGGGAATCTCTATACCTTCTGATAAGCCATAAATTTAAGTACATACTAATTTTCCATTAGGGGCACTTGGAGACAATTCAGGTGCTTTTTAGAACCAATATAGCTTGGAGGTGTCTCCCAGGGTATGACAACGCACACTTTTATTCCCAAGTACTCAGCAGGCTGAGTTGGGAGATTCACTCTTGAATTCATTTTGTAATAATTTTGAGCAACATGGTGAGTCCCTGACAAAAGACACAACCTATCTCTATTGCAGAAATGTCAAGTAAAATGGGCCTTTCACAAATCCATTTGGCTCATCCAATTCCAGGTTATTTGTTTGTGAAGGCAGCAACCAGACTGTGGCTGGTAGAGGAAAGAGTGAATGGTGAAAAAGTACAGTCAATAAGAGCAAAGTTTACTCTCAAGTGGCTGGCATATAAAAGAGGTAGAGTATGGCCTAATCGAGATGTCAGGAGGATGTGGTTACTGATTAGCGCAGAATGCTTAGGTAGAAGTGATAGATAATTTTCTATGCTGAAGGGGAAAAGCAAGAAGAGAATAAGAAGTTGACAATATAGGAAAAAGGATAATTTCAGAGGAAGAAGAGGCAATGAGATGAAGAACTCAGGACACCTTTTCTACTGGTCAGATACAGACAAGAAAAGGAATGGTTGCAGTAATAATTTTCATCAGGACCACATCACTCTGAAGCATCAGGTACAGTCCACTGTTGAAAGTGATAGAGTCATGGGATAGAACATTTGAGCCTCTCAGAAATTTTTGAAATGTCTATTGTAGGAAATGGGAAAAAGAGCAGACACTGGATGCATAAAAGACTTTAGAGGCATCATAGAAGCCCAGACTGAGGTTGCAACCATAGATTTGTAGTTCCTGCAATACATGTGCCACTGTGATTTTCTACAGCTCCTTCAGTGGCCTAAGTGCAAGAGCAGAGATAATGGAGAGTGGAGTTGACTCAGATAATGTCATTGCCAAAGAGAAAGATTTGTAATATAGGCAGGAAAATGGTCATCTATATAGAACAGAGATGAACAAGAAGGGGATTTTAGATGGGGAAGGTGAGTGCAGAGTGCCCACGGTGATCAGAAGATATCGGAGAATAGATAAAGGGGGAGGGATGGAATAATAGAGCTTTGTGGCCAGAAAATGGATCTTGATGTTTGTGACAGCCAAAGAAGAGATCTCTGCATATCAATCACCCAAAACAAGAGTAGGGCTTAGGAAAAAAGGGAGAACAACAAAATGTGTGCATAAGTTCTCAATGAACATGGAGAGGAATTAAGAGGTCCATGATTGACAGTAGGCAGGTTTGTAGAATGTGGAAGATTTAGATGGCTTAACCAAATATCATGTTTCCTTAGAGAAGCAGGGAATTAGAGGAAGAAAAATGTTTTGGAAGCAGCAATGTGGAACACAGAAAAAGTCACATTGCTCCAACTTTAAGGTATGATTTAAGAAACATGTTTCAGTAAAATCCCATTGTGTGCATACACTACAGTTTTGAAATCCATTCATCTGTTGATGATGTACACAATGGAATTTTACTCAGCCCTGAAGAAAAACAAAATTATGTCATTTGTAGGAAAATAGATAAAACTAGAGAATATGATGCTAAGTGAGATTAGCCAGTCTCAAAAAGTAAAGGGTCATATATTTTCTCTCATATGTGGGAGCTAGAGAAATTGGGAAACAAAAGGGACTTCAGATAAATGAGGAAAGATACTAGTAGAAGAGTGGAAGGGGACTTTAGGAGTGAGGTATAGAGAGTAAAAGGGAGACTTGGTGAAGGAAACAGCTCAAATAATTCTACCTACATATACGAAGTTAAAGAAACCAATATCAATAACATGTACAAGGAGAGGGAGGGGGCAATGTGCAATCTGGAGGGAAACATACCGAGTTCTGTATGCATGTAGGTTTCTATAACTCTGAACCTAATTATAATGTATAATTATAATGCAACAATAAAAGTATATTTTTAAAAGAAACATGTATCAGCAGTCCATGACAGAAGACTTCCAGGCAAGTGGTACCCTTAGGTACCACTTAGGCTAAATTAGGGCAGAAGATAGGGCAAAAATTCTACAAAGAGATGAAAGATATGTGAGTTTGTTAGAATGGACAGGCAAATTTCAAAGGTAGGATGCAAAGAGTTGAGTTAGTATGTAGGAAGGGAAAGGAATCCAAGCAGAAGGGATGCAGAAATGTGCCCAGGGAACAGTAATGACAACTGGCTTGGTTGCCAAGGAGAGCTGGGATGTGAAACCTGGCAGAGGACATGGTCTTCAAATTTCCAAAAGAAACTTTGCAAGAAAGTTGTTTTGATGCTAGAAAACCATGATATTTGCTCAGAGTTCCAAACACCAAGTTGTGAAAATATGATGCCTCCAAAATAATCTTTTTCTGGATGTGCAGGGCCAGATTTCCTTTCGCCAACACTTTCTTTCACCAAAGACTTAGCTCATGATGGAAGCCACAGTGGCTCCACTGATGGATGAGAGGGCACAGATCTCTTCTGGTGGCACCAACTACTGCCTGAACTAGTCAAGTTCACAGAGTCAATAAATGATAAAGCTTATATTCAAATCCTAATCTGATGAAACCCAAGTTCTGTGCTTTCTGCTCTCTTCTGTCTCTAAATAAAGCAAACTTAGAGAGAGCCATTGTAGAGAGCAAATGAGTTAATATTTGCAAAAGCAATGAACTTTCACCATACAAATATTGGTCACTAGCATTACCAAATAATTCATGACATGACACCTTGTAACATATTCTAGAACCAAAACATCAAGTGCTCTGGAGTGGAGTGGAGAGGGGAAGCCAGGAACCACAGACAGTGTTTTGGTCAGGATTCTTGGGAGATGTGATACTGGAGCTGGCCCTTGAATGATGTGTTTCATTTTTGTAAAAGATATCATGCCTCCAGATTCTCAGACATCCCCTATGTATCTCCATTTCAACAAAGTCAAAATATTTTTTACCTTCAGTAGAGAATGAAGGAAAACTGGCCAGACCTCACCCTGCCAGCTGAAGTCAAATGTGGGATAGCATACTAAGGCCCACCTACCTCACAGGCAGTTATCTTCCCCTGGTAAAAAGTGCCCTTCTCCTCCAGCCCCTGGATCAGCTCTGGGGGCTTGACTTCTTTTCCATGTTTGTAGTTAGCCTGCTGATTGGTCCTGACCTTCTCCAGCTGGATTTTGTTTTTGACTTGGCCTTTTCTTCTTGGTTATTTCCATTTCAGACTTCTGTTCCTGATGCTTGAAAGTGAATGTAGCCAAGCCTCTTTCCTCTGCCCAGACCAAGGCATAGAGATTATATTTAGGCATCCTGGACCTAGGAGGGACAAAAGGTAGGTAGGTGTCCATCACTGCACTTCAGATAGATGTTTCACTTGAAAACAGCTGAGCTAGGTGTGGTGACACAAGCCTGTAATCTCCTTGGGAGGCTGAGACAGGAGGATTGCAGGTTTGAGGCCAGCCCCAGCAACTTAGCATGATCTTGTTCCATGTTTTAAAAAGTAATAATAAAAGGGCTGGGGGTTATATCCCACTGATCAAATGCCCCTAGGTTCCATCATCATTTCCAAAAGAAAGAAAGAAAAGAAAAGAACTGAGCTTCTCCCTTAAGAGACCTGGATTCAAAAGAACAGGACCAATGTACAGAAACAAAGTGAAGAGAGACTTCAGCAGATTGGGAGACGGAGAGTACTGTTTTCACAAATAGCAAGGGAAGACCAGCCATGTCCAGAGGTAGCCGCCTATCCCCTGATCATCCATGATCAACTTCCTGTGCACTTTGAGTAGTTAAACTATAGAGGGACTCTAAATTAAATGCCATTTACTACACAGCTTTGATCCAGCCAGGAGGCTCAGTGTGCAGAGCTAGAAATCCACATTTTCTGCCACATAAACAACAAAAACACACAGAAACTTTCCCCCAAATTTCTGTGCCACTGATTTAGGGTGTGGCTCAACCTCCAGGAGCAAGTAACTTCCTGGAAGGCTAAAGGAGATGAAAAAAGAACAAGGGTGATTATCCCTGCTGCCCATTCTCACACTCCCCCTTCCACCCACAACTCCTCCTACTCCCCAAGGGGTACCATTTCGGAGCCAAAATCCACTTTGTCAAAATAAGAGGAGCCCTGCCTTCTCTTGCTCCACACACCATGTGACCCTGGAGAACCTCCAGAGCATATTTCATCTGGCATCAACATCTAGAGGTCACTGTGACCCAAAACTTCCTGCATACTCAGGCTGGCCAGCGCCTGCCAAAGCCATCCATGGCGGGGAATGGAGAGCGCCACTTGGGGGGAGCTGACCAATGTGGTGTTGGCGGCTATCCTGCCTGCCAGCAGACAGTAGCAATGGTTTTCCACTGCCGGCCCTTCATTGGACTTGGCCAGCTTCATTCCTTCCCCAGGACCAAGTCAACAAACTGAGAGCAGAGGAGCTGCAGCTCTGGCATGCAGAGTAAAGCCATTTCTGTTTGTGTGCACATCATGGGAAAGCGACTACCCTCGGTGGTCCCCAGAGACTATGATTTTCCACCTGTCTTGCTGTTGGGCATTACAATGTGACAAGGGCTCAGGACTCACAGAGACTGCTGTCTCATTTTTTTTTTTTTCCTGCAAAAGAATATAATTGTTATAGAGGCCAAAGACTTCATCTTGAATTTTGCTCAGGGTCAAAGGCAATGAATATGAAACTCTAAGGCTGGAAAACTATTTTAGTCTCAGTTTACAGGATCCCCTTCCTTGCAAGAATCACAAAGTTTTAGAGCTAGGAAAGCTTATAAACTATTCAAACCAGTGGTTCTTCATCTAGTTTGGTAACGAGACCTTTTAGTAATTGATGAAAACAACACACTCCCTGCCCTAGTGGGAAAAAATCATGACCACCCAAGACTTTGCTCACAATTTAGTGAGTGCAGGGACTCCAAAAACCCATCTGTGGACATTCCTGTCTGCCTCTAATTCAATTTCTTCAGCTCTCAGCCTTCTTATTTTGCAGGAGAATTGTGAAGTCTAGAGAGGATATTGACTCTTGCAAGAAACAAAGCTGGGTGCGGTCCTGCTGAAACCAGATCTCCTGATTCATTGCCTTCCTAGCATGCCCTTCTACCTGGCTGCCACTTCTTTGTCTTATTTTCTGTATTTTATTTCTCTTCTTTTTCTTTATTCTTCCGTCCCTCTGTTCTGTCTCTTAGTTCCTCTAATACTCATACTTTTGTTCTTCACATTCTGTTTCCTTTTTTACATTCTCTCCTTTTTTTCTGCCCTGTGTCTCAGGCATCTTCTCAATTGATCAGTCTTAACTCTGTGGCCCTCTGAATTGGTCACCAGACCCTATTAAATCAAAGGATATAATGTCTAAATAGAAGAGATAATAGGGTTGCAGAAAAAAGTGAAATCAAAGAGAAAAATTCTGTTTCTCTTCCCAAAATCTCAATATGGATCTAGTGCAAATACATTTTTTCTTTGCACTAGAATGGGTAAAGATGACTATAAGAAGAGATTGAAACACAGAAACCAATTCTGTAGATCATTGGTTCTGAAAGCACGATCCAAGGACCTCTGGTAATTTCTGAGAGTCTTTCAGACTACCACATCAAGAGAAAAATCAATAATATCATTTGCCAATCATAAATTCAGCCTTACAATAAAAAACTAGATTGTTAGTAATGGTATTTCTACCACCATTAACTTAACAGCTCCCAAATGCTCAAAACTATTGTGATTAGATCACTGGTGATATTGAAATAAGCGATAATTTGAATTCTGGAATGAAATATGCCAAAAATTGGAAATACTGGCAGAAGTCAGTAAACCAATATTTTCAAAGTGACCAATAAATAGTGTTACAACACAAGGCATGGGGAAAATATCCATTTATAATGCAAAAATAGACTAGAGAATTTTAATATAACTAAGTACAAACTATTGATCAAAATGTTTCCAGATTCCACAATGCAAGTAATCTTCAAGACACTACCACTTGTTGAGTTTTGATGTAATAGCAAAGAAAAATGTCCATGATTATCTCAAAACTCTATTAAAATAGTCTACCCTTTTCCAACTACATATCTGTATAAGGCAGAAGTTCTTTTATCTACTTCGACTAAAGAACATATTGCTGCAGATTGAATATAAAAGGAAGCAAGAGAGTCTATGTCTTCAATTAAGTCAGACTTTAAAGAGATTTGCAAAAATGTAAAGTAATATCACTTTTTCTCTGGAAACTATGTGAACTACTGATTTTTTAAATTTTTCTCAGTTTTATTTCTAATGCAGTAAATATGAATAGATATAACTCATGTAAGAAAAAATGCTTTGGAGTCTCCAATACCTTTAAAGCATACAAAAAAAAAAAAAAAGGGAGTGAGGGACCTGAGGCCAAAACAGTTAAGCGTCACTGCTATAGACTGTTCTAAAATAGAAGAAAAAAATAAATAACACAACACTCACTGAGTATGTAGTAATGGTGAGGCTCAGTGCTAGATACTATGAGGGATCTAGCTCTTAGGAAACTCAGTTAGGTGTAAAATAAGACAAGCAGATCTACAACCATTCTACATTAACATGAGTGTCATGGGAGAGAAGATATGAAGTGTTACTAGAGATCTTCTGGAGTCCAGGAAGAGGGACTAGCAAAGTCTTCATAGAAGAACTAACAGCAAAAAAGCCTAAATAGTAACTGAGCCTTCTGGAAACAAAAGGAAATAGGGAGGGGCTGGTGTCTGCCAAGCAGAGGGTCTGTATAGAGGCAGTGAAGCATTTCTCTAGGCTCAGTTGAGACACGGCATGCAAAGCCTCTTAAGGGAAGCCCCTGATACAGTTGGTGTTCAATAAATATTTGCCAGATGAAACTGCAAATAGAAACAATGATTTACCAAACCATGGATGGGGTTAGCTCTGTCTTATGCACATTTCTTACAGTTTGCTTGAGAACATTTCTAAGTAAAGCTAAGAGAGGCCAAGAGAAATGAGATGATCAATACCAAGTTCAAATCAGAGGTAGACTTGGGGCCTGACCCAAGGCCTCTCTCCAGGCTTGGAGGACTCCTTCATAGAACAACTTCATCTAAAGTCATGTCCCAGCTGAGATTCCTCTGTCCCAACATGAGACAAACACTGAATAAGGCGGAGGGAGTCAGACACAAGCCCTAAGATTCATCACTTGAAGTGCATCTGAATACTCACTCCCTGGTAGGAGCTATGGGGATTCAGAGATGAAGAGATTCTGCTCTTGAACAAGGCATTCACAAGGGAGAAAACCATCCATGCCTTAGAGAATCCAATGCTGCCTTAAGTACAGAGCACAGAGAGGGGCTCCACCTAAAGTTGGTAAAGCTCTCCGGAAGGAACAGAGAGGTTGGGAGTGATTCAAGAGATTTTTAAAGAATGGAAACTGATTAAATTCAAAACACTAAGTCATGAATCTGAGGCTCCTGAAGGGGAGTGGCTCTGCCTTATTTGCCTATGGATCTTCAACATTGAGCTCTGTGCCTGTCACAGCAAAGACTTTCCATAAATGCCTGATGAGTCACTCTGAATACAAGGATATGGAAGAGACATGCTGCAAGGACACAATTTTCTATGCTCTGCTCTGTAACTCCCCCTCTCTCTTTGCCCACACTTAGAAATCTTGCCATTCTTTGGTATCCAGATCTACCCCTAGCAGGCAGCCTCTCCTGGACCTGCAGTCAAAAAGCAAAAGTGTTCAGTTTCATTGCAGACAGGGTCTTGTAGGTATCCAGGACAAAGGAGACAGCAGCCTCTGAAGACCATCAAGTCTCTCTTTCACCTTCACCTAGCATATCTCTCCTCTCCTCCTCTCCTCCTCTCCTCCTCTCCTCCTCTCCTCCTCTCCTCC
>PVLC010042307.1:0-13001 GCA_004027655.1 Graphiurus murinus
GCTGCTGGGGAAAGGCTGGTTGGGAAGTTGCTGGGCTGGGTTGCTGGGAGAAGTTCTGGGAGGAAGTGGTTGGGAAGAAGAAGCGGTTGGGAAGAGGTTGGCTGGGTTGCTGGGGAAGTCCTGGGAAGAAAGATTGTGGGTTGCTAATGGAAGTCGGGTTGCTAGAGAGAGGGGTTATTGGAAGTCTGTAGGAAAAGCACTATTTGGAAAGACGACCTCTGTACTGTTTGTTATTGCTTGTGCAATGTTCTTGATCCCAGAAAGAGAGAGATATAATAAAAGAGGTTCGAACCAGTAATATTTAGGCAGCGTCTTTTATTGGGGCCTCATGGCTGAGGGTTCAGCCTGGGGCGCCCGATAGGGAAGGGAAAAATTCATCTAGAAAGAAAAAACAGAAGAAAAGTGTATAGTGCTGGGCTCAGGCAAGCACTTCCATATCATATGGTTAGGTACTAAGAAGGCTGTATTGGAGAAACTTAGAAAAGGGATCAACAGGGTAGTAGGCATATACCAATTTGAGATAGGGTCCTCCTAAGTTGCCCAGCCTGACCTCAAACTTGTGATCCTCCTGCCTCAGGCTTCATAGTAGCTTGGAATAAAGGCATGCAAAACTCAGACCAGTATGCTTGATGGTTTTACAATTAGAGGTTAAGATTCTACCAGCATGACAAAAACATTCTGAATTTTGGTAGTCACTGCTTGTTGGAAGATAATAATAATAATAATTATTATTATTTTGATCCTGAGGACTAAATCCAAGGGAAATCTACCTCTGTGATATACCCCCAGCCCTTTTTATTTATGCATTTATTTTTAAATTTGAAACAGGGTCTTGATAATTTACTGAGGGTCTAGCTAAGTTGCTGAGGCTGGGCTTGAACCTATAATCTTCCTGTCTCAGCCTCTCAAATATGGGGATTATAGATGTGTGTCACCACACTGCAGAAATGGTGTCTCTTGCATTTCTGGTCATCTTGCATAGAGACGCTGACTATTCTTTGTATTAACTGTCTCTTTAAGAATGTTAATAAAGAAAATAGCCTTAGGTGATACAGTATCTCCCTCTGGAGATAAAGACAGGTTTGATTAAAGTCTTGGAAGCTAAACTGAGCATTTCCTTCCAGAACAAAAGTTACAAACTTGCTTATTCAGGTTACATAGAAGGTGGAGTTCCCAAAGTTCTAGGTGTGTCTCCTGGAATGTAGCCTACTGCTGGTTATGATATCATCTGTCTGTCTTGTAAAATGGCCATCAAAGAAAAGGAACTAAGGCTAAGGAGGGAACTATAGCACACACTGTTTCTCTGACTGGTGCAGGCACTGTAACACACTGTCCTTGTCTCTACTTGAGTGGTCTCAACATGTCTTCTACTAGAATCCATGAAAATGTAACAAGCTAATTTATTCATTTGTAAGTACAGTGCAATTGCAGTATGTGTGGTTATAAAATTGTACATCTACAAAATCTTGAAAGAAAAATTCACAATCATGGCCTGGATTCATAATCCAAGTTTTTTGAGCATCTATTAAATTACTTGGGAGGAAGAGTGTAAAGCATGTTAGGCTTTTGAAGGAAGAAAGGTAGTAACTGAACCATTTTATGTCCAGCCCTTTCTACAGCTTGCTGTGCAATTCTATGATCCATTTGAAGATGACAGTAAAAGATCTCTGAGGTGTTTTTTGTGTGTGGGTGGGTGGGCATGGGAGTAGGGGTGGGGTGGGGGTGGTGGTGGCAGCTAGCAAAGAGTTTAGCCTCTTTGGGGAGATTTCCTTGAAACAAAGTCCCCTGAAAACTATATGTAAAGCAGTAGATATTTGAGCTCTTGCTAACCCAGAAGGGTTTCAATGATGATGAAGGAGGTAGGACAGAAGAAACAAAAGAAATAGGTAGAATGGAGACAAGGAGGAAAATATAATATGAAAGCCTTGTGCTAATTCTTAGACCTTCTCTCTCAAAACAAGTTCTTTCTCCCAGCCCTGTCATTCTCAAATTCCTAGAAAAATCTACAAATCTTCACTCATAATCTTAAAATTACTGAAAATTCATTCACTTGTGATAATAACCTGGTACATTGTTAATTATATCACCAATAAACAGTTTAAGCAAGGAAGATATGATACAGGTTGAGGAACCTATAATTTAGGGGACTTTCCAGCTTATCTATTGATCAGCCTAAGGATTCAGAAAATGACCAGCTCATCATAAACCATCTTGTGATAATAGGACTGATGTCCCCTTCCCAGACACGCCCTTCACCAAGCTTTCCTGAAAAAAGCTGTGAGTCCCCAAAATGTCTTTCTCACTTGAGACTGCCCACATGCTCCCCTGAATTTGTATTCTTTGCTTTCTAAAATAAATCTCTGTGTCCCTGGAACATGCTGAAATTCTTTCCTGTCAGGGAAGCTAAGGACCTTACTGGTCCTAAATTGAGTGTCTATTCCCACACAAACTCCTTGGACCCTTCTCAGAATCATTTTTTCTCCTCTGACAGATATACTATACTGAAGAGTAAGAACCTTTCTCAAATAAATTCGAGTAAATAAGATCAGCTCATTATCCTAGAAAGCTTCCCTATTCCTCATGTTGAAAGCGGGCAAGAAGTAACATGGTACCACCATGGCAATGGGGCACCATATGCTCAGAATTGAGGTGGACACGTTGAAAGAGAAGGTGCCAGTGGGGCATAAGACTAAACATGCGCATCAATGAGATATAATGAAAAGTCTAGAAATAAACCCTTACATTTATGGTCAATTGATTTTCAACATGATGTAAAGGAAAACCTTAGACAATTTAAACTTAACAGTGTTTAATTGAGCAAAAAACAATTTTGCAAATCAGGCAGCCCCCAGAACCAGAATAGGTTCCAAAAGACTCTGTGGCTGCCATGTGGCTGGAAAACATTTACAGACCAAAAAAGGGAAGGGACATATAGGAAAAGCAATAGAGGCGGCGCAAGGATAGTTCAATTTGTTAAAGTTTGAGGTTTGCCTTATTGAACCCGATTTGAATGCTGCTGCTGTGATAGGTGAGACTCAGCTATTTGTTACATAGGCAAATCCCTAAGTTAGGTTTCTCCATGTGTTTATGCACTGAATTAGGTGAACTGTATTCACCTTGTAAGGGTTGGAGTATGGGAATACAGAGGCTTTCTTAGGCCAACTTTGGTTTGACTTGACAAGAAATACCAAGATAATTTAGAAAAGTAAAGAATAGTCTTTTTAACAAGTGCTGGGACAATTGGTATCTACTTGCAAAAGAATGAAGTTGGATCGTTTCCTTACTGATAAATAAAAAGTAATTCAAAATGGATTATAGATCTAAATGTAAGAGCTGAAAAATTGAATCTCTTAGGAGGAATCACAATAGTAAACCTAGTATATGGAAAAGCAAGGGGAAAAAAAAGATGCAGAACAGAGGACATTCTAATCAGCACCATCTTGCCTAACCATGCCAGGACTGCTAGCTGGCGCCTGGGGAACAGAGCCTGGTGGAGCTGGTGCCTTCTTAGCCAGGCAGACAGGGACTGCAGCTCTGGGTGAACCCATCTCTTCCAGCAATGATCTGGAGCAGCAAACAGCACCCATCAATATTGTAAATCAACCAGCCATTCCAGCGGGAAACAGCCGTGTCCAGACACAGGGACTTGAATAGCAAGGAAATAGACTTGTGGTGGCCAGATCACCCCTGCAGAGGTGGGGGTGGCGACTACTATCAGACACAGTGAAATGTGATTTAGTAGACAGACCCTAGAGGCAGGCTGTAGGGAACTGCAGTCAGCAGTTTGAAGAGCCCTTGTAGGGTCCCTAGAGATCCTGGGGATCGTTATGGGACATCATTCCCTGGTTATCTGGGGAAAAGAGCTCAGACTACTGAGTTGCAGGCTCCAAGAGCAGTGAACTTGCACCTGGCCGTGTTTGATTTCTACAAGCACCAGCACAAACAGCAGAAGCCAGCAAGGGTCCCCAGGAGTGTGGCACCCCAGGACAGGGGTGATGTCTCTGGGGATAAAGAACAGAGACACCCAAGTCCCCAGCCTGGAACTGTGGAATCTCTCCTGGCCAGACCTCGGACCTAGAGCAGAGAGCAGCAACAGTGCCACCTAGACCAGACCATGCTAAAAGACCAGGGGCCCTGCAGGTTATCAATTGAACCTAGCCACAACCTGGGAATTCAATACTCTTTTTACCAGCAGAGTTTGTAACTGTATGCTAGCAAATGAAAGAACCTCATGTGACCGTAACAAGCAGATCTGGAGTGGTGTCCCAGGGGCCATAGAAGCTCATTGAGTCAAGCCATAAATTTGAAACAGCAATCTCTAACTTTGCTGAGCCTAAATCAGAGGTCACAGATGCCAGAGGTCAGGACTCTGCAGTTCTATGGGCTCACAATCAGCAGAGCAGTAGCAGTTTCTGGGGTGCATTAAGTCCCAACCAGCAGGCTACAGGCTCTGAATAGAACATCATAGTCTTGGGCCCTGTGGAGTTTGGACCAGAAGAACACAGTGGCCTGCAGCCAATCAGAAACTCCTGTTTGCTTGCACTAAGAACTATATCTAGTTAAAGAGGCTCTTGAGGACAAACTCAAAACTAAACTTTGATTATCTGAGTCAGATTAGTAGAAGTTAAGATATAGATCCAACATAGGCCTTATTATAAAGAGATAAAAAATAAACACCGAACTCACACATAAAGAGCAAAAAGATGCCAAGAAAACATAAACACAAACCTGAGAACTCTGAAAATATGAGAACAAGGTATAGCGAGGAAATAATAAACTTCCATAGCTCAACGACAATGGAGATCACCAATACTGATCTGCAAGAAATGCGAGGAGAATTCCAAATTTTGATCTTTAATATGATGAAAGGCCTCAAAGAAGGTGTATAGGAAATGAAGGAAGAAACTGAGGCTTTAAGAAAGAACCAGAAAGAGGCTCTGAATGAAATGAAGGAGTCAATAAATGAATTGAAGACAGCAATAGAAACCAACTCTGAAAGGCTAGATCACATAGAAAACAGGGTATCATTCTTAGAAGACAGTTCATTCAAAACTGAAAGCACAGTCAACATATAAAACACATTACAAGCCGGGCGTGGTGGTGCACGCTTGTAATCCCAGCATTTGGGAGGCTGAGACCGGAGGATCCGGGTTCGAGGCCAGCCTCAGCTACCTAGTGAGACACTCCACAACTTAGTGAGATCCTGTTTCAAAATAAAGAATAAAAAATAGGGCTGGGGGTATAGCTCAGAGGTAGAATGCCCCTGAGTTTAATCCCCAGTACCACAAACAAAAAAATTTACAACAACACAAATATGGGACAATATGAAACATCCAAACTTATGGATAAAAGTCATTGAAGGAGGTCTTCAAGCAAAGACCAAAGGCATCAGAAACCTCTTCAAAGAAATAATTTCAGAGAATTTTCCAAAAATAGAAAAAGACTTGGATATCCACGTGCAAGAGACATACAGAACACTGTTATGACAAGATCAAAGAAGGACCTCTCCATGCCATGTAATAATCAAAATGACTAGCAAAGAGGCCAAGGAAAGAATCTTAAAAGCAGTGAGAACAAAAGAATGGGTGACATTCAGGGGCAAAACAATAAAAATCATTCCAGACTTCACACTTCCAAGTACTGAATGCCAGGAGGGACAGGTATGAAGTACTCCAGACCTTGGAAGAAAACAATTTCTAACCAAGACTAGTATATCCAGCAAAGATATCATTCAAAACTGATGGAGAAATAAAAGTGTTCCAAAATAAGCAGAATCTTAAAAAAATTATGACTTCCAAGCCAGCACTAGAGAAACTACTTAAAGAAATAAATCACAAAGAAGAAAAAATAAGTAAATTACAAAACCAGAGAAGAGGAAAACTCCACTGGTTGGGCAACTAAGCAAAGGAGAAATAACACTATATTAAACAGAATATAGAACACAAAATGACAGGAAACAACACTGAACATCAAAGGTATTAATTCTCCAAATAAAAGACATAGACTGGGAATGTGGATTAAAAAACATAATCCAACTATATGTTGCTTGCAAGAAGCTCACCTTACAGCCAAAGATATCCACATACTAAAGGTGAAAGGATGGAAAAAGATACACCATGCAAATGGAGGCTGAAAACAGGCAGTAGTAGTAAGGCTTATATTTGACAAAAGAGACTTTAAGTTAAAACAAATCAGAAGGGACAAAACGGGCACTTCTTATTGATAAAAAGAATAATCCAGCAAGAAGATATAATGATAGTAAAATGTATGCCCCAAGTGTGGGTATACCCACATTTGTAAAACAAACTCTTTGAGACATTAGGTCTCAAATAGATCCAAATATAATAATATTGGGAGATTTCAACTCACTATTCATACCACTAGATAGATCTTCCAGAAAAAATGATGAGTAAAGACTCTTCAGAACTAAAGAACACCATAAACCAAATGGACCTAATACACATATACAGAATATTTCAACCAGCAACAGCTGAATACACATTCTTCCCAGCTGTCCACGGAACATTCTCCAAAATAGACCACATCCTGGACCACAAAGAAAGCACCAGAAAAATCAAAAGTTTTAATATAATCCCTGCATCTTTTCAGATCACAAAGGAATGAAAATAGAAATCAGTAACAGGAAGATCAAAAGAAATTATACAAATACATGGAGACTGAATGATACATTCTTGAATGAGAAATAGATCAGAAGAGAAATAAGGGGAGAAATTTTAAAAAATCCTGTAATTAAATAAAAATAGAGACACAACTTACCAAAATCTATGGGACACTTCGAAGGTGGTGTTAAGAGGGAAATTGATAGATCTGAGTTCCTACATAAGAAAAACAGAAAGCCACCAAATAAACAACCAAATGACACACCTCAAGGACCTAGAAAAACAGGAACAGCCCAATCCCAAAGCCAGCAGAAGGCAGAAAATACTTAAAATCTGAGTAGAAATGAATGAAATAGAGAATAAAAGAACAATCCATAGGATCAACAAATCATAAAGCTGGTTCTTTGAAAAGATTAACAAGATAGACAAGCCCCTAGTCAACCTAACCAAAAGAAAGAGAGAATCAACTCAAATTATTAAAATCAGAAATGAAAAAAGAGACATCACCACAGATGGTGGAGAAATTCAGAGGATCATCAGAAACTATTTTGAAAATTTATATTCCAATAAACTGGAAAACATGGAAGAAATTGACAGATCTCTAAACACATACAATCTACCAAAATTGAAACAAGAGGATATAGAAAACCTAAACTGACCAATAGCAAGCAAAGAAATAGAAATAGCAATAAAAGTTCTGCCATCAAAAAAAGTCCAGGTCCAGATGGGTTTCCAGCTGAATTCTACAAAAACTTTCCAGAATAACTAGTCTCAATATTTCATAAGTCATTCCATGAAATTGAAAGAGATTGAATTCTTCCAAACCCTGCTATGAGGCCAGTATCACATTAATACCAAAACTAAATAAAGGTACCTCAAGAAAAGAAAATTACAGACCAATATCATTGATGAACATAGATGCAAAAATTCTAAACAAAATACTAGCCATGCAATTCAAAACCACATCGCGAAAATTGTACACCATGACCAAGTTGGTTTCATCCCAAGAAAGCAAGGCTGGTTCAACATACACGAATCAATACACATTATTCACCACATAGAACTAAGAACAAAAATCACATGATCATATCAATAGATGCTGAAAAAGCATTTGACAAAATCCAACACCCATTCATGCTAAAAATAGGAATAGAAGAAACATATCTCAACATCATTAAGGCAATATACAAGAAATCCAAAGCCAACATCATATTGAATGGAGAAAAAACTGCAGGAATTCCCTTTAAAATCAGGAACAAGACAAGGATGCCCACTATTATCACTCCTTTTCAATATACTCCTCAAGAGTCTTGTCAGAGCATTAAGACAAGAGAAGGATAACAAAGGAATTAAAATAGGAAGATAATAATTAAAATTATCTTTATTTGCCGATGACATTATCCTATATCTAGAAAATCCAAAAAAACTCAACCAAAAGACTACAAGAGCTGATTAACAAATTCAGCAAAGCAATGGAATACAAAATCAAACTAAAAAGCCCAGTAACTTTTCTATATGCCAACCATGAATCTACAGAGAAATATAGAAAACAATTCCATTCACAATAACTTCAAAACCAATACAATACCTAGGAATAGACCTAATCAAAGAAGTAAAATACTTTACAATGAAAATTATAAAGCACTAAACAAAGAAATTCAAGAAGATCTTGGAAGATGGAAATATCTCCCTTGCTCTTGGATAGGCAGAATAAATATCATCAAAATGGCCATTCTACCAAAAGTGATCTACAGAATCAATACATTCCCTATCAAAATACCAATGTCATTCTTCAAATACTTAGAAAAACTTGTCATAAATTTCATATGGAGAAACAAGAGACACAGAATTGTCTCAGCAATAAGAACCATGCAGAAGGTATCACAATTCCTGACTTCAAATTATACTATAGAGCCATAGCAATTAAAACAGTATGGTATTGGCACAAAACAGGCACCTAGACCAATGGAACAGAATAGAAGATACAGAAACAAATCCACACACTTATATTCAATTGAACTTCGACAAAAGGGCCAAATGCATGTGCTGGAGAAAAGACAGCCTTTTTAACAAATGGTGCTGAGAAAGCTGGCTATCGATTTGTAGAAAAATGGAACTATATTGATAACTCTCACCCTGCACAGGAGTCAACTGGAGATGGATCAAAGTCATGGAAGTTCGACCAGAGATGGTGATGCTACTAGCAGAGGGCATAGGTTCAACACTCAAACATATAGGCACAGGTAGAAACTTCCTCAGTAAGTCTCCCAAAGCTCAGGAAATTAATATAAGAATTGATAAGTGGGATGGCATTAAACTAAGAAGTTTCTGCACATCAAAGGAAAGCATCAAGGATCTAAAGAGAAAGCCTACAAAATGGGAGAAGATCTTTACCAGTTATCCCTCTGACAGTGGATTAATATCTAGAATATACAAAGCACTATTAATGGCAGAAAAATCAAATTACTCAATCAAGAAATGGGCAACTGAATTGAATAGACACTTCACAAATGAACAGATACAAATGGCCAATAGATATATAAAAAATGTTCAACATCATTAGCATTGCATCAAGGAGATGCAAATCAAAACTACACTGAGATTCCATCTAACCCCAAAGAAAGTGAAGGGACATATGTTTTCTTTAATATGCATAAGCAGGGGGTAACTGGAATACCAGAGGGACTCCAGAGAATGGAGGAGAAACCTCAGTGGAGCCAGGGAATTCATCTAAGGGAAGGGGAGGGGGAAGACTGAGGTCCATTATTAGAAATACTAATATCAAAGGTATGTACATATGTGAAAATCCAAATGTCAATCTCAGTACTGTGTATGGGAGGGAGATGGGAGGTGTAGAGGTGCAACAAGTGCTGTGAGCATGTTTGTCAATGTCAACATAATTTACAGTATGATGTGAGACCATAATGCACCAATGAAAACACATTAAAAAAAGATGAATTAAACTTCATCAAAATTAAAGCCCTTCATCCTTCAAAGGACATGGAGTGAAAAGACAACCCACAGAAAAGTACAAAATCTCTGCATATCATATATCTGATAAGGGAATTGCAGGTAGGATATATAAAGAATACCTACAATTCAATAAAAAATACTTCAATTAAAAGTTGGGCAACAGATATGAATGAACATTTATCCAAAGACACTGTACAAGCACATATACAGATATGTGAAATAATGCTCAATATCATTATCAGGAAAGTAAAAATCAAATCCACAATGAAATACCACATAATAATTTCTAGGATGGCTATAATAATAATTTAAAAAATGGGATGATAAGTGTTGGTGACCATATGGAAAAATTAGAAACTTCCTACATTGTTATAGGAGTATAGATTGATGCAGCTGATTTGGAACTGTTGGGGACCTGCTTCAGAAGTGAAACATTTAAGTTATAGTATGAATGAGCAACTCCATACTTAACCATATATTGTGCTCTGCTCATACTGCTATAACAAAATGCCACTGACCATGTAATTTGTAAGGAATAAAAATTTATTTCTGATACTTTTGGAGGCTGAGAAGTCTGAGATCAAGCAAAGCACCAATTGGTTTTGGTGAAGGCTATTCTCTGTGCTTCCAATATAGTACTCGTTGCTGAATCCTCAGATAGCAGTAGAGCAAAAGAGCAAAAAAGATCTGAACATGATGTAAAAGGCCGTAAACCATTTGCAAGGGCTCTGTCCTCATGACTTAATAACCTCCAAACACCCTATTTCTTAATACTAAACATTGGTGATTAAGTTTCAACACATACATTTTTAGGAACATTCAAACCATAGCAGTATCCAAGAGAATTGAAAACATGTCCACAGAAGAACTTATACATGAATATTCAAAGCAGTCTTAGTCATAGTAGCTAAAAAGTAGAAACAATTGATCTGTCCATAGTCTGATGAATGGATAAACTAAGTACGGTATCCATATGATGGAACATTTGGCCATATAAATAAAGGAAAGTACTGAAATGTGATAAAATGGATGAGTCTTATCACAGGATGGAGAAGAAAGGAATTGAGATAATTCGCTGATGATAAATACATGGTTTCCCTGTGGAGCAATGGAGATGTTTTGGAGTTGGGTAATAATGATGAATGCACAACATTGTGAACATACTAAAAACCACTGAATTGAGTACACCTTAAAATGGTGAATTTTATGTTGTGTGAATTATATTTCTATAATAAAAAATACATGAATGAACCTAGAAATTATCATGCTAAGAGAAAGAAATCAGACTTAAACTGTGCAATGTCTAGAACAGGTGAATCCACAGAGGCAGGAAGTAGATTACTGGTTATCAAGGACTGGATGTGTAGGGGCAGGTGGGATGGATGGTCAGTGACTGCTAATGTGTATGATTCTTTTGGGAGTGAGGAAAATATTTTTAAATTGATTGTCATGATGATTATGCAATTCTGAATATATATAAAAATCCACTGATAGTGTACTAGTATAAGATAAATCTTATAGTCATTAATTATATCTCAATAAGACAATTATAAAAGGCTAAATATGTCTATTTGAGAAATAGAAAGCTATGTTGTACACATAAATAATAAAACTACTATCCTATTATTATCTTAAATTATCTAATTATTTATCAGAAAAAAAGAGCTACTATGTAATGAAGCCCAAGCTAGCTCACTAACATACACAGGTCCTGTAATTCTAGTAATGTGGTATGGCTGCTGAGTCAAAGGATTCCCAAAGCTGAAATAGATGGGCTTTGGATGGATGAAAAAATACTTTTGAATTTCACTTAATTAAAGGGCAAACAATCACCATATTGCTCAAAACTGAAAGTAAACATAATTTGCCCTTGGTGTCACCTGATCCCTCTTTCCTCCTCTATTCCAACCCCAGGTTCTTTAAGGAGAAGGTGAGGCTGATGCCTCCCGGTCTCTGGGAACTTGTGGGAGGGGAGAGCCTTAAACTCCTATGATTCTGTTGTATACAGGCATCCAAGTTTCCACCTCACCAAGTCCTCTGGAGGTGGAAGGGGCACCTGAATTCAACTTCTGAGTTTTGAGCAAGGTTAGTAAAAAAAAAAAAGATAACCTGACCTTTTGGGTAGGCCCTTTGAGCTGATTCACTGTAGTATCTCTTGTTATTGTTTCTACACCTGAATGTACAGGAGGAATGAGTGCATTATATGCTTTTACTTTTCTGTTCTCTAGATGTTAGAGAGGATTATTTTGATCAAGAAGACTTCTATGTAGAGAGAACCTCTCATCTTTGGAGTAGCTTAACTCTGAACACCATTTTGAACTATACTTCTCTATGACTTAGGATTTCAGCTAATTGGAAACTCTGACAAAGGGAGCTGGCCTCTATTTGGAGGTGCCTCTTGAAATTTTGAATACATTTCCTCCCTTTTGAAAAGCAGGTGTGAGCTTGCTATTGTGCTCTAGTAGAAACAGAAACCTTCACTGATGGAAACTTTGATATTCAGTAGACTGACAGTCCTATTTGGGGTCAATTAATTCATCCTGGCTGAACTACAAGGGAGAGGGGCCAAAGCTGACTTCCTTTTCAATTGGAAATAGCGCATTCAAGAATATTAAAGGTCTGGTCTCAGCAGAAGCCCAGTGTCACATGGAAAATAACAGCTATTCCATTTAGAAGAAAACTCACCCTCTACTGTACTCACTGCCTATAACAGAAAACATGGCTCAATGGGGCCTTCTTCAATTCAGAGGATTTTTTTTCTTTTTTTTTTAATTGATTCATTGTAATCATATATCTTTGTTAGATACAACCTGATAAAGACATACATACACATTTCCATTTAACCCTTCCCTACTTCCCACCCCACTCCCTCACTCTCCCTCCTTCTCAAGTTCAGTTTAGTGATTGACTTTGATATATTTGTGAAAGTACATCATGTGCATTAGGGTGTCCCCCAACACCATTTGTTAAAGAGGCTATCCTTTTTCCAGTGTATATTTTTTGCTCCTTTGTCAAAAATCAGTTGGCTGTAAGCATGTAGGTCTGTTTCTGAATCTTCTATTCTGCTCCATTGTGTCTGTTTTTTGTGCCAATACCATGGTGCTTTTATTACTGTGGCTTTGTAGTAGAGTTTGAAGTCAGGTGTCCTCGCCCGCAAGGACAGTGAACGAGGGGTTTTTAGGGGGAGCCCATGACCACCTATGAAATGGGATGAAAAAGAAAGACAAGGAGAGCCTGCAATGGTGTCAAGCTCTGAAGTTTATTTTTTCTGCTGTGCAATATATAGGGTAGGGGATAGGGGGGTACGTGCAGCTGGGCAGTTTCTGTAGTCATAAAAGAGGGGCATATGCTCACAAACTACTATCTGTAAGTTCATCCGGTTCTCAGTAGGGGAATCTTCAAAAGGAG